>NIPQ01111155.1:0-15020 GCA_002806875.1 Lepidotrigona ventralis hoosana | reverse complement strand
AAAATGGTGTCCGTTGTGTACCCCGCGATGCGTGAAATAATATAAGACCATAAAATCGACACGACATATTGACAGAATGATTGCGAGGAATTTTGAATGATCATGTGTAACCTCACATAACGTGCCGATACTCCGTAGTGATTTCAGGCAAGATAAATAATACTAGATGATATTCATGTCCAAAAATTGGGGTTCATTGTGAACCCCGCGATGCGTAGAATAAAATAAGACCATAAAATCGATATGAGATGTGGACAGAATGAATGTNCATAAAATCGATATGAGATGTGGACAGAATGAATGTCGTATATTATAATGTGTCATACACAAGCACCGTTCTGCACGAGATCTCCGTGATCTTTCAGGATTGATAAATAATATTATATCACAGTAATATATATTAAAATATTGTGTTCATAATAAACCCCGCGTATTTTGGAATATTATAAAGCGATTAAATCAAGACAATATATTGATAAGGTGAAAACATGAATCTTTGAAAGAACACATGTAAACATCACGTACCTTACAGGAAAACCGTAATATTTCACTCTGGATGAATAATATTAGATAAAAAATTGTGTTCATTGTGATCCACGCGTTTTGTAGAATAATATAATATAAACCATAAGGTCACCATAAAGTCAATATGTTATATTGAATGAACGATTGTCGAAATTTTTTCATTTTCATACGATCGACCAGTAATACCCGTAGTACTTCAGGCTCAATAAATTACACTAGATCGTCGTTATATGTCATAAAATTGTAATTCCCGCGGAGTGCAGAAGAATACAAGAGCATCAGAGAGTGATAATCTATTGATAGAATGAATGTATAATTTTGATCATATGTAATTCCCTATCCATATCGTTGAAGCGTACTGCGGGAACGATAAATAATTTTGGATCGCCGTTATATATTTAAAAATTGTGTTCATTGTGATCCTCCCAATGCGCAGAATACTATAACACCATCAGAAGGAGATAAACTATTTGATAGTGTGAATGTGTAATGTATGAATCATCATGAGTAAGCTCCGGTCCGTACCAGACGAGAGTAGAATTTCGTGCGATAAGCAATACTAATTCATTGCTTTATATTAAATTTTTTTTAATTTTGATACCAATAATGCATAGAATAACATAAGAAAATCAAGTCTGGATAATGTATGAGGAATATTTTGAATGAACATATAAACGTATGAACACCGATCCGTACAGCTGTAGCATATTATATTGGGAACTATAAATAATATTAAATCGTTGATTTATATTTAAAAATTTGTACATTTTGATACCCGCGCTGAGTAGAATGATATATGAACGTCAATTCGAGATAAGATATTGATTCAAAAGAGTATTTTGAATGATCATATGCAAACATCAATTCGTACCAGAGGGGCGTAAAATTATAAGTACGATAAATAAATCTAAATCATTGTTTTATATTAAAAAATTAGTCCATTTTGCTACTCGCATGCCTAGAATAATGTAAGAATATCAGGTTAAGGTTATCAATTGGTTCATGAAGTATATTTTGAACGGTCATATTTAATTCCTTTTCAGGCCTGGGGTTGCGTATTATTTCGAGGACAATAAATAGATTTGGATCGTTGTTACATATTAAAAAATTGTGTTCATTGTGTTCTCAGCGGTGTGTAGAGTAATATTGGATCATCAGAACTAGAATGTATATTGATAGAATGTCTTATAATATTTTGAATGACCATATGTAAGCCACAATCCGTTGTACCGTATTATTTCGAGGATGATAAATAATAGTAAACAGTTGTTTGATTTAAAATATTGTATTCCCGAGAAATTTGAGAGCGCGATAAGTAAAATAACATAAGACCAGTGGGAGATAATCTACTGATAGATTGAATGCAGAACGTTTTGAATTATCAGATGTGATCGCCGATGCACTACAGTGACGCGTATTATTTCGGAGGCTATTAATAATTCTAAACTGTTGTTTTACTTCAAACATTTGTTCATTTTGATACCCAATTTTCGAAGAATAATATAAGATAATCAGATTGAGACCAATATTCTATATTCAAAGAATGAATGTAGAATATTTTGAATGACGAAATGGAAACCCCGATCCATGCCGGAGGAGCCTACTACTTCGGGGACTATAAATAATGCTAAATCGTTGTTTTATATTAGAATATTTGTTCATTTTGATACCAGCCATGGGTAGAAAGTGTAAGATTAACAAATCGAGATAGTACTTTGATAAAATGAATGTAAATTATTATATTTGTTATATTAATTATTATATTATATTTTGAATGATCATAATCCCCGATACGAACCAGAGGAGCGTGTTAAACCGGTAACAATAAACATTGCTAAATCGTCGTAATATTTTGATAGAAGTGTATATTGTTTTGGATTATCATTTGTTATCCACGATACGCAAAGGAGTAGTGTATTATTTTAGGGATGATAAATAAGACTAAATCGTTTCATATTAAAGTATTGTGTTCTCTGTGATCACCGTGATGCGCAGATTTAAGACCATCAAAGGTAATTTAAGACCATCAAAGGTAATTTGTCGTTAGATTTTATGTAGAACATTTTGAGTCATCATATGTAAGCTCCTATCCGTAACTGAGGAGCGTCTTATTTCAGAGAATATAAATAACACTAAATCGTTGTTTTGTATTAATTAATTGTTATCCCCTCGAGGTGTAGAATAATATAAGACAAACCAGATGGATATAATCTATTGATAGGGTGAATGTAGATTATTTTGTGTAATCAAATGTCAGTGCCGATCCATATCGGAGGAGCGTATTATTCCGGGGGTAATAAATAATACCTTATCGTTATTTGAGGTCAAAAAACATGTTCTTTTCGATACCCGCTAAGCGTTGTATTATTTAAGAACATCATATCGATATAATATACTTATAGAATGAATGTAGAATATTTTGAATGCTCATATGTAAGCCCCGATACTTACAAGAGAAGCATACTTTTTCGAGGACGATAAATAAGATTAGATCGTCGTTAAATATTAAGAAAATGTGTTCACTGTGATTCTCGCGAAGCGTAGAATAATATTAGACAATCAGATGATAGAGTGAATTATCAATCTGTTAATAGAGTGAATGCACAATATTTTGATGATCGTATGTAAGCCCCGAAACATAACGGAGGAGCGTTTTACTTCGGGGACTATAAATAATACTAAATCGTCATTTAATAACAAAAAAATTGATCATTTTAATACACAATATATGAAGAAAAATATAAGACAATCTGATCTGAGTTAATATTTTGATAGAATGGTTGTAGATTAATTGAATGATCATATGTAATACCCGATTTGTATCGGATCGAATTACTTCGGGGAAGATAAATAAAACTAAATAGTAGTTTTATATTTTAAAAAATATGTTCGTTTTGATACACGCGATGCGTCGAAGAATTAAAGACAATCAGATCGAGATAATATATTGATGGAATGATCGAAGAATATTTTGAATGAACATATGTAGTCTTCGAGCTCTACAGGAGGAGCATATTATATCGGGGATGATAAATAGTACTAACTAGTTGTCTTAAATTGAAAAATTTGGCTCATAGTGTTATCCGTGATGAGTAGAATAATGTAGGACCATAAAATCATTATGATATATTGGCAGAATGATTATGGATAATTTTGTATGGTCATATGTATAATTTTGTATTGACATTCCATGTCCTGGAATTCCGTATCATGTCAGTATCATTGAACAATATTAGACGTTGTGTTCGGACAAGGACGTCGTTCATTGCGAATTCCGCAATGCGTAGCTTAATATAACAATAAAATCGATATGTTATAGTGACAGAAATAATGTGGAATATATTGATTTGTCTTGTGTAAGCAACATTCCACGTTGACGAACTCCGTAGTATTTCAAGCGAGATAGATAATATTAGATGATATTTATGTGAAAGAAATGTTGGTCAATGTGAACCCCGCGATATGCAGATTACTCTTAGACCATAAAATCTACATGATATTTTGACAGAATGTAGGAATAAAATTTTGAATGGACATATGTAATCTTCATTCAGCTTGCCGGAAATCCGTAGTAATTTAAGATCTATAAATATCGTTAAAGATATTTACGTAGAAAAACATGGCGTTCATTGTGAATCCCGTGATGGGTGGAGTAATGTGAGACATTAAATTCGATATTATATATTTACATAAAGATTTGCATAATTTTACATGGATACATGTAAACCACATTCCACGTACTGGAATTCCGAAAAATATTAGTTTCTTCAAATAATATTAGATGATTATTCCGATAGAAATTGAGTTCATTTTGTATCATGCATTGCGTAGAATACCATAAGACTTAAAATCGATTTCTTATAATGACAAAATGAAAATGGAAAGTTTTGAATGGTCATATGTACGCGAACTCCGTAATGATTCGGACAAGATATATTATGTTATATGATATTTATGTACATAAAAATGGTATTGTATACCCGGCGTTTCGTAGAATGATATGGTAAAATAAAATAGATATGACATGTTGACAGAACAAAAGTGGAAAGTTTTGATATGTCATTTGCAAACCTCATCACACTTACCAGAAATCCGTAGAATTTCAGAATCGTAAGAAATATTAAATGTCATTTATGTTCATGTAAATGGTGTTATAAATGTTTATTTTGAAACCCGCGAAGAAGTGTAGAATAATATAATCTACAGAAAACTATTAATGTGACAGAATGTGGAATTAATATGAATGTGGAAAATTTTGTGTTACATGTCAACCTCATTTCAACTGCAGGAACTCGGTAATTTTGAAGATAAAATACATTATATTAGACGATATATATGTACCATAAAATTGCTTTCATTGTGATTCCCGAGATACTTAAAATAATGTAGAAAAATAAAATCGATATGTTTTAATGGCAGAATAACTTTTGAAAATTTTGATGTGTTATATGTAAACATCATTACCCGAACTACGTAACTTTTCTGGCTTGATATAAATTAAATGATTTATATACAAAAAAATGGTATTCATTGTAAAACCCGCGATGCGTAGAACAATATATGTCAACGAAGTCGATTTGTTATATTGACAGAATGAATGTGGATAATTTTGCATCGTCTAATGTAAACCTCATTCAACGTAATCAAAATCCGTAAAAATTCATGCAAAATAAATAACATTAGACGTTATTTACGTAAGAAAAAAATGGCATACATTGAGATTCCCGCGAAGCGCAGAATAATGTATGGCCATGAAATAGATATAATATATTGACAAAATAAATGTGTAAAATTTTCTATTGTGATTTATATACTCCACGTGCCGGAATTCCGTAATATATCAAGCTTTGTAAATATTATTACATAATATTTACGAATCAAGACGTAGCGTTCATTGCAAATCACGCCATGCGTATAAAATGTAAGACATTAAAATCGATACGGTATATTGAGAGAATGTATTAGGAAAAATTTGAGTTGAAGAATGTAAAGAACATTCCACGTACTTCGTAATATTTCTGGCGGAATAAATAATATTAGATAATATATATGTACAAAGAAATATTTGTCACTCCAAACCCTGTGATGCATGGAATATCATAGACCATAAGTTCGATATAATATATTGATAGAATGAATGTAGAACATTTTGAATTATCATATGTAATCTCCGATTCATACAGCAAGATCATATTACTTTGAGGGAGAGAAATAAAAGTGTATCGTCGCTAGATATTTAAGAATTCCGTTTATTGTGATCACCGCGATGCAGAGAATAACATAAGAACATTATACTGAAGTAATATGATGGAATATATGTATAATTATTTGAATAATTATTTGTATATCCCGATATATACCGGAGGAGCATATTATTTCGGGGACGATAAATACTTCGATTTCTAGATCGTCGTTATATATTAAAAAGTATTGTTCATTGTGATTCGCGCGATGCTTAGAATAAGATAAGATCATCTGATCGAAATAATATATTGATAGTAGAACATTTTGATATATCATATTTAAGCCCCGTTACAGGAGGAGCGTATTATTTGCGGGGCCATAAATAATATTGGTTCATTGTTATATATTAAAGAATTGTGCTCACTGTGAACCGCGCGATGCGCAGATTAATATAAGACTATCATACCGTTATAATATTAATTGACACAATTAAAGCCGAAAATTTTGAATTGTCATTTGTGTTCTATGATACGTACTGTAGGAATGTTATAATTTGGGAACGATAAATGACATTAGATCGTCGTTAAATATTAATTCGTTGTGTTCCTCGTAATCCCCGCCGTGCACAGAATAACATGAGACCATGAGATAGAGCTAATATAATGACAGACTATATGTAGAATACTTTGAATGTCATATATAAGCCCTGATCTGTACAGGAGTAGCGTATTAGCTCGGCGACGATGAATGACATTTGATCTTCGTCATATATTAAATAATTGTGCTTATTGTGAACTCGCGATGCGTAGAAAAATATAAGACAATTATAGGGGAATAATCTTTTGATAGAGTGTATGTTGAATATTTTGAATCATCATATGTAAGCACCAACCGTACAGGTTTAGCGTACTGTTTCGGATACTATAAATAATATTGGAAAGGTGCTAAGGAGGTGTGTCTCCTATTGATCGAGTGTGTGCAAAATACCTTGAATGATCATATGTAAGTCTCGATCCGTAACGGAAGAAGGTATTATATCAGGGGCGATAAATAATATAGGTTATAAATTTCAGAATTCTGTTTATTGTGATTCCTACTGTGCGTAGCACAACATCTATTGACAGAGCGAATGTAAAATATTTTGAATTGCCATACGTAAGCCACGGTACTTTCAGGAGCAGCGTATAATTTTGTGGACGATAAGTAATAGTATATTTTCGTTTTATATTAAAAATACTGTTCGTTTGGATAACGGGGATGCGTAAAATAATTTAAGACAATCCGTTCGAGATAATATATTAATGGAATGAATGTAGAGTAATTTGACTATTCATACGAAAACCTCGATACGGAGGAGCGTATTGTTTCGAAGACGACAAATAATACTTAATAGTTATTTCATATTAAAATATTCGTTTATTTTGATATCCGCGATACGCAGAATAATATAAGACCTTCAGATAGATATAATATATTGGTATAATGCCTGTAGAATGTTTTAAATTAGCATATGTTAGCCGCGATTCGTTTCCGTCGACCGGAGGAGCTTATTACTTCCGTGACGATAAATTATACAAAATCGGTTCTTTATATAAAAAATTGTATGCATTGTGATTACCGCAATGCGTAGAATATAAGACAAACAGTGGGATCTAATATTTTGTTAGAGTGGATGTAGAATACCTTGAATGATCATATGTAAGCCCCGAAACGTACCGGAGAAGCATATTATTTCGGGAACGATTAAAAATAGTAAATCGTCGTTATATTAAGAAAAATTTCTTTTATTGTGATCTCCGCGGTGCGTGGAATAATATAAGATCATCAGATTGGTATGTTATAATGTCAGAATAAATCTCGCAAACGCGACCATGATTTCGAGATAATATATTGATAATATTAATGTACAATATTTTAAATGATTCAAAGTAAGTTCCGATGCGTAACGAAGGAATCTACTATTTCGGGGACGACAAGTAACTTTGAATTGTTGTTATATAATAAAACGATTTATTCATGTGATCCCTGCGATGCAGATAGAATAATATTCGATCATCTGATCGATATGATATACTGACAGAATGTGTTTCGAAAGTTTTGATTCGTCATACTGAAGCACCAATCATTGACGGAAGACTGAATAATACATGTTCGATAAATGAAATTAATTGATTTGTGGTGTCCGTGATGCTCGGAATATTATATTTCCATCAAATCTATACGGCATATTCCATAAGACAGATATAATGTCGAAAACTTTATTCGTCATGTGTATGCATTTATCAGTGCCGGAAGACCGTAATATTTGAGGGCCGATATATAAAATTAGATGAAATATGTGTAGAGACGATTGCTGTTCATTGTTATTCTCGCGATGCGTAGCGTTATATAAGTCCATCAGGTCAATATGATATATTGGCAGATTTGATGAAACCTAACCTAAACCTAACCTAAACCCGGCGATATGTAGAATTATGTAATAGCATCAGTTCGATTTGATAAATTAAAATATTGAATATCGTTTTGGTGTGTCATTGGTAAGCCATTGTCAGCAAACGTGGACCATTACATGTCATGATCGATAAATAATATTAGGTGATATTCATGATCAAAGAGTGGTATTTATTATGATACCCGCGATGCGTAGAATAATATAAGATCATCAGATTGGTATGTTATAATGTCAGAATAAATTTCGCAAATTTTAATTCGACATATATTAGCACCTATAAGTAAAGGAGGACCGTAAAGGGAAAAATTCAGGATCGATAAATAGAATTAGATGACATTTATGTAGATAAATCACTATTCATTGTGACACCCGCCTTGCGTTAAATAGTATAAGGCAATCAGATCAATATGATATAGTGACAGAATGAAAGACGAAAATTATGGTTCATCATAAGTAATCTATTATCAGTGCCGGAGGACTGTTATATTTGTGGCTCAATAAATAAAATTAGATGGCATTTATGCAGAAATGAATGGTGTTCATTGTGAAATCCGCAGTGCGTAGAATTATTTATGTCCATGAGACGCCTATGATATGTAAGTAGAATGAGTGTCGAAAACATTGTATTGCCATTTTGAAGCTCCTAACCGTACCGTGGACAGTCATAATTTAAGGTTGATGAATAACGTTAAATGACATTTATGTCCAGAAATATGCCGTTCACTTTGATCCACGCGTTACGTAGAATATTATGATAACATCAGATAGCCGTAATATATTGCGGAATGAATGTTGAATATTAACATGTTATATAATTTAATATTAATATATAAGCCCCGAACAGTACCGGAAGACCGTCTTCAAATAGCAAGAGATTATTGTCATTGTGATCACCGTGACAAGAAAAATAATAGAAAATCATATCGATATAATAAATTGACAGAATCAATGTCGAAAACTTTAAATTATCATCTGAAATCCCCAAAACTTACTGAAGCATCGTAATATTCCGGGAACGATAAATAGTATTAGATCGTCGTTATATATTAAAAAGTTGAGTTCATAGGTATCCCATCCATGCATGGAATAATGTAAGTTAGTGACAATATGATGTCAGAATGTATGTCGTATATTTTGAATGATCATTGTAAGCACCGAGCCGTCCTGCAGGACCGTAATGTTTCGGTTTCGATAAATAATAATAGAATGTCTTTATATATTAAAGACTGTAATCGTTGTGTTTACCGCGATACGTAGAATAATACAAGTCGAGTTAATATGCTATTACGGCGAATGTTTAAAAATTTGAGTGTGTAAATGTTAACCTCATAATCCCTATTGAAATTCTGTAATATTTCGGGCTCGATAAATAGTATTAGATGGTATTCGTATACAAAAAATTCTTCTGATAGAGAATCTGCGTTGCGTAGAATAATATAAAATCGATATGATATATTAACACAAATTTAGTATTAGATGGTATTCGTATACAAAAAATTCTTCTGATAGAGAATCTGCGTTGCGTAGAATAATATAAAATCGATATGATATATTAACACAAATACCGTAAAATCGATATGATATATTGACAGAAATAGTATGGAAATTTGGAAGTGCCATATGGTAACCTCATTCCACGTAGCGATCCTCCACTACCACTCAGGCTTGATAAATAATATTAGAAGATACTTTTGTATAAAAGAAATAGTGTTCATTTTAAACTCCGCGAAGCATTGAGAAATATAAGACCAAAAATCGATATGATATACTGACATAAAGAAAGTGAGAAAATTTCAAGTGTCATATGTAAATCTCGCTCTACGTAGCGATATCTCACTATATTTTAGGCACGATAAACAATATCAGATGATATTTATGTACAAAAAGATGATTTCATTGCGTACCAAACGATGGGTAAAATAATATATGACCAAAAATCGATTTGATTTATTCACAGAATAAATGTGGAAAAATGTGACGTATAATATGTAAACTTCAATCCATGTGCAGGTACTCCGAAATAACACAGGCTCTATGAATAGTATTAGAAGATATTTTGAGCACAAAAAATTGTATTCATTGTAAAAGACGAAATTTAATTTAAGACGAAAAAGACGTTATTATATGGTGACAGAATGAGTGTGCAAAATTTTGAGTGGGCAAACGTACACCTCATTCAACGTACCGGAAATCCGTAATATATCATGCTAGATAAATAACATCACGTGATATTTTTCTGAAAAGGAATAGTGTTATTTGTGAAACCTGCGATGTATAAAACCATAAAATCGACATGAAATATTGACAGAATTTGTTCGGAGAATTGTAAATTGTCATATGTAAATCTCACCTCACATACAACAACACCGTAATGTTTCAGGAAAGATAAAATATTGCACCATACTTACGTACAAAAACGATTGCTCCTTCTGAATCCCGCGATGCGCATAATTATATAATACTATAAAATTGATGTGACATGTTGTCAAAATAAATAGGGAAAATATTGAGACTCGAGTGAAAACATCATTCCACGAATCGGAACTCCGTAACATATCAGGCATGATAAATAATATTGGTTGATACATATATATCAAAAAAAGGTGTCCATTGTGATATCAGCGATGCGTAAAATAATATAAGAACATCAGGTCGATATTACACACATCGTCAGATTGAAAGTCAAAAAAACTTAGATGCATCATATGTAAGCACCTATCAGTGTTGGAGAATCAGAATATTTCAGAAATGTTGACAGAATTAATGTAGAGTAATGTTTTGAATGGTCATATGTAAACCTCATTCCACGAAAAATAATATTGTAATGACATTTACGAACAAAAATATGGTTTTCACTCCCGCAAAGCGTAAGGTAATACAAGGTAATAAAATTGAAATAGTATATTGACAGAATGAATGTGAATAATTTAAAATGACATATGTAAAGAACATTCCACGTTGCTGTATTCCGTAATATCGCATGCGCTATTGATAACATTATATGATATTTATGTATAAAGAAATTGTGGTCTGTATAAAGAAACAGTTAAGCCCGTAGTGTGTAGAGTACTAGTTAGGCGATGAAATCATTATGATATATTGACAGATTAAATGTGGAGTATTTTGGATGGTTATATGTATGCTTTATTATATATAACACGTACCGGAAATTTGAAATATTTCGGGCTCGTTAAATAACAATAGATGACATTTACGAACAAAATATTGCTTCCACTGCCAATCCCGCAATACGTAGAATAATACAAGACAATGAAATCGATGCGGGTTATTGACAGAATGATTCAGAAAAATTTTGAATTGACATATGTAAACAACATTTCACGTTGCTGTTTTCCGTAATATTGCAGGCGCGATGGATAGTATTAGATAATATTTATATACAAGAATAATGTGGTCATTTTGGGCCCCGTGAAGCGTAGAATATTATTAGTCCCGTAAAAACAATTTGATACGTTGACAGAATGAATGTGGAAAATTTTGAATGTTCATATGTATACTTCATCCCACGTACCGGTAAGCCGTAATATTTCATGATCGTTAAACAGAATTAAATGATAGCTGCGAAAAAGTGGCGTTTTTGCAGTTCCTGCAATGCGTAAAAAGACAATCAAATCGATATGATATATTGACAGAATAATTGTGAAAAATTTTGAATTTTTAATAAGAATACATCATTCCACAATGCTATACTCCGTAACATTTCAGGCGCTACTGATTGTATTAGATATTATTTATGTACAAAGGAATGCTGGTCATTTTGAAATGGTGGTCCCGTGATGCGTAGAACATTATGCCATAAAATTAATATGTAAACCTTATTTCACGTACTGGAAACCCGTCATTCTGGATCGTTAAATAATATTAGATGAAATTTTCGAAAAAAAAGGGAGTTCGTTGCAAATCCCGGAACGTGTAAAATAATATAAGACAATGAAATCGACATAATATATTGTGAGATGAATGTGGAAAATTTTGAATTGACATCTGTATACAACATTCCACGTTGCTGTACTCCGTAATATTTCAGGCGCGACACATAATATTAGATGATATTTATGTACAATGAAATGATAGTAATATAAATAGTAATTGTGATTTCTGTGCTGCACAGAGTATTTTTAGACTATAAAATTGATATTATACTGACAGAATGAATTTGGAAATCTTTGAATTGTCAAATATACACCTCACTCCACATAATAATTGTGATTCCTGTGCTGCACAGAGTATTTTTAGATTTATAAAATTGGTATTATACTGACAGAATGAATTTGGAAATCTTTGAATTGTCAAATATACACCTCATTCCATATAACGGAAATCCTTAATATTTCTGGCTCTTTGAAAAATATTAGATGATATTGGTGAAGAAAAAACTGCGACTCTTGCAATGCATAGGATAATTAAAGACAATAAAACCGATGTGCTATATTGACAGAATGGATGTCGAAAATTTTGAACTTTAATATTTTGACATAATTACACGTACGACAACTCAGTAATCTTTTTGGATCAATAAGTATTACTGAATGATGCTAAAGTACACAAAAAATGAAGTTCATAATCAATTCCGTGGTGCGTAGTGAAATACAAATCCATCCGATAGAGATAATATATTTAAATATGCACGTCGTGTGTTTTGAATCGTCATATGATATCCGAAACGTTAAAATTCTGCTGCGAGTAGCATTTGATCATCGTTATATATTGAATAATAGTATGATTTGTTATCCACATGATGTGTAGTATAGTATAAGGCAATTAGATTGAGGTAATGTATTGAAAAGTTGCATGTCGAAAATTTTGAATAGTCATCTACAGGCCCCGAACCATATCGGACTTTCGTAATATTTCAGGATGGATTAATAATTCTTGATCGTATTTTTATATTAAAAATTTGTTCATTCTGATCCATGCGATGCGTAACATATTATAAGACAGTCGGAGCGATATAGTATAATGACAAAATGAAGGCCGGAAAATTTTAAGTATAATATGTAAGCCCTGAAACCTACCGAAAGACCGTAATATTTCAGGGTCGATATATCACATTACGTGATATATGTACAAAGAATTGTGTCCATTGAATTCCCAGCGAAGCATAGAATAGCACCATACCTTCAGATCCATATGATTTATTAACAGAACTATGTTCGAATATTTCGAACAATCATTCGCAAGCCACTGTCCGTAACACGTTCGGTGTTGATAAATAATATTAGTTGATGTTCATGTACAATAAAATGACGTTTTTGATGTGATTCCCTAGATGCGTGGTATAATTTAAGATCATCAGAGAGAAATGCTATATTCACAAAATGAATGTCGAAAATTTTGAATGGACATACGTAATTCCCGAAACGTAATGGAGGACCTTAGTATTTCTGGGTCGATAAATAACATTAGATAAAATTCATGTACGAGAAAGTAATGATTAATGTGATTCCCGCGATGATTATAGTACTACAAGACCATAATTTGGCAGAATGAATATTGAAAATATTGAATGGACATACGTAAGCACCGAACCGTACCGAAGGACCGTAACTTCAGGGTCGATTAATACTATTACATGATACTAATATACTAAATAGTGGCTTTCGCTGAGATGCCCGCGATGCATAGCATGACACAGAACATCTGATCAATATGAAATACTGACAGAATGAATGTGGAAAATTTTTAATGTACATATGTAATCAACGTTACACGTATCGCAACTCTGTAATGCTTCAGGCGTGATATACCAGATGATATTTATGTACAAAAAAGTTAGTTAGATAATATAAGTCCACAAATTCGATATGAGACGTCAGAATGCAAGTTCTGGTACCTGAATACTGTAATATTGCAGGCTCCATAACTAATTCGACGATATTTATGTACAAAATAATAGTGCTCTTTGCGAGACCCGCGATGAGTAGAATAATATATGAAAGTAAAGTAGTTATGTTATATTGACACAGCGAATTTGGGAAATATTGAAAGGCCATATGAAAACCTCATTCCATAGATATCATTACGTTACATTCCAGTAGAAACAAACGGTATTTATTATGAAACCCGCGATGCGTAGTTAAGTTTAAGACCATAAAATATTTATTATGTATTGACATAGTGATTGCGGAAAATTTTGAATAGTCATTGGCAGACCACGTTACACGTATCGGATTACCGTTTACCTATACCGCTATAAATAATATCAGATGTGTTATTGTGTGCAAAATAATTGTGTTCCTTGTTATCCCAGCTATGAATAGTAGAAGGCCATAAGAATGATGTAATAAGCTGACAGAATGAGTGTGGATAACTTTGAATGGTCATATGTGTACCTTACTTCACGTAAGGGTACACCGCAGTGATTCAGGGTTAAACAAAGAATGTTAGATGATATTACGAACAAAAAGATTGTTGATATTGTTATCTCTGCAAGGCCTCGGATAATACAAAAAAATAAAGCCGATATGACTGAGAGTATGTGGAAAATTTTGCATGGCCATTTGTAAAACTCATTCCGTGTACCGGAAATCCCTATCGCTTTGGACTCGATAAATAATATTAGATGAAGTTTGTGTACAAAAAACTGGATTCATTGTGATCCCCGCAATGTAGAATAGTATAAGACCATTAGATTGAGATAATATATTGACAGAGTGAATTGTCGAATATTTTGAGTGGTCATAAGTATGCCCCGAACCGTACGGGAGTAGTGTAACATTTCGAGCTGGACAAATAATAATAGATTGTCGTTATATATTAAAAAATTCTGTTCACTGCGAAACCTGCAATACTTAGAATAATATAACAACATACGATCTAGGTAATACAGAAACAGAGT
>NIPQ01111145.1:0-15114 GCA_002806875.1 Lepidotrigona ventralis hoosana | reverse complement strand
TTATATATATATATATATATATATAAATTGCTTTGATCTTACTTTAATTTAAAATCCAAGAACTAATAATTGTATTAAAAATGTATTCATTTAGCATTATTAATGAACAAAATAGGTATGTAGGTATATAAATGGTCAAGTAATTCAAGAGTCGAGTATTATACATTGAAACATTTACATGATGTACAGTAATTCGATATAAAATAATAATATATTGTTCAACTAATATTAAATAATTTTGTTCAAATAATATAATAATATGTATATTANTTGTTCAAATAATATAATAATATGTATATTAATGTGAACGAATGAAATTTATCTTTCGTAACTGTATCGTATAAACATTCTTCTAATATGTATCTTACTCCGCGTTAAGCTAAAATTTTTAACAAATATTTCAACTGAGTGTCATTTTCTTTTTTCTTTAAACTTTAAAAAAAGAAGAGAGAAAAACAAACTACGAGATTTCAATTTGAAACCAGCGAGCAATGCGCGGGCCCTCGATAAAAACGTCACTCGTTGGCCAACTTTCATTTTCGCTTCTCGAAATCGCGTGGCAAACCAGAATTTGCGTAACAGCCGCGCGACCGATAAGAACGAGACTAGAAAAGCAACGACGGCGACCTGGCCCAGATTTCTCGCCCGTATGCCGCTAATCCGAGCCATCCGGAAGTGGCTTATGGGTAGTCATTAGGAACAGGGATAACGCTGGACTGTAGATAGCGCGCGAAAGTGCGAGTGAATGCAATTGACCATCGTCATATTCGGATAATGTACGACGTGGTTTGTGAAAAATTCGAAAGGACGATCGGCAGCGAAATCATGCGATTTCCAATGAAAATCTTCCAATTGAACTAATAGTAATGATAGTGAAATTTCGCGAGTTCGTCTCTCGTTAAGACGATGTTTTGTATAAATGTACAAAACATATGGAAATTCAACTGTACTTAAATAACTGTGCAAATATATAAAAATAGATATATAAAATTTCTATAAATATTTATAAATATATATATAGAAATTTCACGCTTACAGTGTCCTTTTTTTTCTTATATATGTATATAAATGTATATTATTGTAACATGTCTAATTATTCATTTCATTTATATCAAAATTCTGCTACGATAAATTTCGTGAGTTCACATATGTATTACATGTGTATTGTAATTATAGACAAGCTTTATTTTATTGAGTTTCTTTTTATTTGTATAATATTTATATAAATTATTATACATCTACTGATTATTAGAGAATTGAGATTGATGATTATTAAAAATCTACGTACGTGAAAGATAATAAAGTTAAAACGCAATGTAACTTTTAGATTAGTTGGAAATTTTACCAATGTATTCATGAAATTTTAAAATACTTGGTATGACACGCGTGTAACTCTGTCATGATGAAATGCTGATTTTATATGTAGAAGTAAATCGAAAAGTCGAAAGTAAAATTTTTTAACAGTTTTTGCAATTGCAGCTTCATGTGTCTGGGTAATAATTTTCATAAATCATGTGTTTTTAATAAGCACAGTTGAAATGCTTAATGAGCTGATAAATGAGATAATTTATTATTGAATGTAAATTATATTGTTACAAATCACTGCGTCAGCAAATTATGAATATTTCGTAAATAATAACATTGTGTAAATAATATTTCTTGCAATATATTACAATTTTCATACAGTATTTTGTAACATTATATAACTTCATTTGTATAAAATTTTATAATAATGGAGGGCAGTTAATAAGTTTTCATTATAAAATAAATTTCCTTCACTTGAAAGTTTAAAACTAATATTGTTGCCAACATTTCGACTTTCAAAAGCCAGTATTTTTTTTTCTATTACGACGAAAAAAAATTTCGCGTAACACTGTAAATTTTCTTTCGCCGGAAATGAATGTCCAGTAAGGACGCTTCAAAGTATGAACGCTTCAATCCCGTTGAATGTAAAATGTGCGATGCATATACATTCAATAACAGTGTTATAAAAATCGGATATCGAATTTCGCTGCGAGAGATCGATTCCGCGTATTTGCATTCAAATGGAACATAAAAATTGATCAAAAAGCCAATCACGATAGTAATGTCGTTATCCCGAAATTGAATAGAAAGTATATCAGTTTTATCAAGCATTGTAAATCCATTTCACCGTTTCCTTTGTGAAAACATTCGCACGAATCATTATAACTAATTCCTCTTCGAAGTATAAAATGTATTTAATAAAATTATCGTGAAAATTGAAATTTAAAATGTATGGCATGTGTAGTAAAATTGTTTCAAAAATTTGGTTAGAGAAATTAGTATTTTACTTAATTATTTTATACAAAATTTATATAACCATATTTTTATCACACAAGTTCTTTAATATTGTATATATTTTTCTAATTATTGTAGTGATAAATAATAATTTTTATTATTTTATTAATTTATTATTCATTATTTTACTTTGCTACTAATATATTATTTTCAAAAGTATAATACAGTGTATGAATAAAAATAAAGATTAGCAATGAGTAAAATAATGGTCTTCTTTCGTAACACAATTCTACTTAATTTATGAAAATATCTGTAGAAAGATAGTGAAATAAAAACTAATAACAAGAAGGAACATTGACAAAGTAAACGTTATTTCAAATAATTAATTCATTTAATTTATTTTACATTTTCTTTTTTTTTTTTTTAGAAATCATCTATTTAAATTCATCTGAAATAATATTTATCTTTTACGACAAAAACTTTCTCTCAACTTCTTTCAAAACAATTTTCAAAAACATGTCAAAATAGAACTAAAAATTGAAAAGTATCATTTTCCAAATTTCTCTTCAACCAAGAATGATGGTCGCGCATCTCTCACCTAATTCAATATGTCTTCCTCTGTGTTTCACTCATGTTTCTTTCTCTGGCGACAAAGAGCAACGAAGGTTTCCTTCTAATCGCCAGAATTGCTAGGAAAAACTCAAATATAGCTATTTCACTCGAGGACGATGGCCTTGCTTTTTCAAGGATATTCGTCCGTCAAAGATAACGCGTAAATCGATCGACAACAATTCCAGCGCGCGAGTGCTCCGCAACGTTTGATTCAGGCCAAATTTGATCAATCAATATATCAATTATACTTTTTTTTTTTTACTTGGACTTTTCTGATTGGAAAGTCCAATCAAAAAGCTGCGGGACGCGCGAGGAAAATTTGTACAGATATGCAATCAAATATTGAAACAGCGCGACGAACTCTTTGTGTAATTATTGCACGATCGAAACGTACTGACAATTAATAGCTCTCGATTTTTCTCCAAGTACAATAATCTCGTGTATTTACGTTACATGTATTATCATTAGATCATGAGTAGAACGTGTATATGTATATATTTACTTGTGGTATAGTAATAGGATAGTATAGTTGTAGATTGAATGTTAAAGAATATTTGAATTTTGTATCTGATATTTTTAAGATTTATTTCTTTGTCATGTGAACTTAACTTTGATCTGTTTTTCAGGGAAAATCAAGATTTTGCTTTCCCTTCTTTTTTCTTTCGTTGTAAAATGCAGATCGTTGAAATGATTTTATGGAATATGAAACAAATGAAATTTATTTGTACATTTTCTCGAATGTTATCACTGGACGAATTTCAATCGACTTTTCAATCTCACAGTCTGGAGATATAAATTTTTCTTTCTTTATGTTATTAGTATCGATAAAATAATATCGTCTAGAATGCGTATGATATATCTTTACTATAAATATAAATTATATTAATATTATTATATTTAATACAATTGAATTAAATTTGATTTAATAAATTTAATTTAAATTAATATTTTAAAATTTCATTGCGTTATTAAATGTGAGAACTATGGTTCCCATTTCGTCGTGAATGTGTTAGATTACCTAATTTTAGAATTTTTAAATGCAAAGTAAAATCTTGAATTTTGATAATAATCAAGCATAAACATTTACTTACGTCATCTATAAGTCAAGAATATAAATATGCATACTATTCGAGAATTGAAATCGAATTCTGGACAATTTTTCTTTAAATAAAAGGTATATATTATAAATCCTGAATTTATGTTCATTATTCGATTTCATATAAAATAACAAATGGCATTTCTCTAAAATTATTTGAACATAAATAAAGTTATTAACCTGCAATATCAATGTTAATATTCCTTTCTTACAATCTTTTAAGTATAATTAAATTAGACATTAAGTCAAAAGAAAGTTTGGAATAATTTTTTGAAATTTCAAGATGTAAGAAATGTTATGCGAGTGATCTTAATTAATAAAACGATTAGATGCCTTGCGTTATACATAAACTACTAAGTAATTAGAGCAAGATATTTAAATTAAAATCTTGAAATAAAATCCCGTGTTTACTAAATTTCTGCAATATTTGACACAAATGTGAACTTTGTTCTNACGATTAGATGCCTTGCGTTATACATAAACTACTAAGTAATTAGAGCAAGATATTTAAATTAAAATCTTGAAATAAAATCCCGTGTTTACTAAATTTCTGCAATATTTGACACAAATGTGAACTTTGTTGTGAACTACATTGTCAGTGAGAAAAAGAAGAAAATGAAGACGATTTATAAAAAAATATTTCACTCGAATAGCATAATGTTCGAAATAAAACTAAAGAAACATTTTGTAAAACTACGTGAAATTTGTTTAAAAAATTGTTCGAAGTTAAATGTATAATTCTGTATAATTGTGACAATAATTTATTATTTATTTATTATAATCCACGTTGCAGGGATTATAATAACATAATAAAAAGAATAAAAGGAAGTTTAAATTGATGTTTTATTAAATGAATAAAACTTTGTATCGAGTAATGTACTATATAACAAACAATTTTATCATTGAGTCGAAACACTTACAAACGAACGAATATGTATAAATTCACACATGTCTGCAATTTTAATACAATACTATTTAAATATAACAATTATTACATTATAATTCAGTTTTACGAAAATTAAATTGCGATCCCTTAAACTTTCTTTTGATCGCCAGATCGAAACTTATTAAACTAGCTTAGTCGTCCTATTTGAGTTTCAAAATAAGCCAATCATTAAAAAAAATGAACAACAAGAGCAAAAAAAAATTAATTTCATTCTTCGCTTTATTAAAAAAAAAATAGAAAATTCCAGAATTTAGAGTAAACGACATACAATTTAGCAATATACATTGATGCATGAAAGTTGCACGAAGACACTCGAAATAGAACAGCAGAACACAGAAATCAGAATTTGAATCCGGTAGAAAGGTGGACTATTAAGAGAAAGCGGGCCAGAAAATTGATCTTCCCAGCTCATCAAAAATCGCGATGCTGGTATCCTAGAATTTCGTTCCGGGTATCCAAATCTTTATCCGGTTAGTCACAGAGGCAGAGAGCCACTCGTTTGCCAGACTGACTCTGTGTGTATTTTAAATTTACATAAGTACCGAAATCTTAACCCATTTTGCGTTAACGTTTTTTTGCCTGGTCACACGTTGCTCGAAGTACAATTGCTCGCAAATGTACTTTTATGAATTTTATATATCGTTTTTTTTTAATGAATATATGTGTTATATTTCTGTGTGTTGAATGAATGTTGTTTTTACATATCGATCAAGTTTAGAAATAAATTTAGAAATTACAAGATATTTAACTCAATTGTATGGCAGCGAACAAAAAGCGTTTAAAACTGTCCATATAAAATTTGTATACTTATGAAGTACGCTGGATATTTTTTTATCAATATTAATAATGATTATCTATTCGTTGTTCTTCTTAGGTATAATTTCATTTTACTAAATTATGTTTGTTTTGTTGATACATAGTTTTTGATACGACATTTAGATGATCAATTAATAATATTAATATTCAGTGGAACAGATATGCTTAAAAACTTTCATGCTATTAGTAACTTTTTAATAAATATAATTATGTTCATAGCGAATACTTTATACATATTGAGATTGGTTTCAACAGTCATATTTCATTACAATGTCAATGAAATTTGAAAGAAAAAAGCTTGGGAAGTTTTTCAAAAAGAAAAGTTTGAAGATGAAAAAAAATGCACGAAATACAAATAATAGAAGAAAATGTGAAACATTTAAAATAAAATTCTTTTTTTAACATGCAAATTTGATATTTGAAATTTATATAAAATTAATATAAATATTAAAAATTTAATATTTAATAAGCAAATTAATTTTGACACACCTAGATCATATTCTTTTTTAATTATCTTCACAAACATCTGTAGTCATCAATTATACTATTTTAATGAATTTCTTTAAATTTATGAAAGCTAGTACTGTTATATGTAAGCCTAATTCGGAGACCTCCTTTCAACTTCTCCTTTCAATTAAGATTTGGACATAGGAAACCACTCGAACATCCAAGAAGCTATAAAGACTTGATTCTAAATTAAGATATTATAAGCTAAACTAGATAAGATTTAATTAAGTGGTTAAACTAGTTAATTGATTACAACTTAAGCCAGTTGAAACACATAAAATAGAACTTTGTGAAATTTGCTAAGACGATTGTCTTTTATCTTTATCTTAATCCTTTGATTATTTCAATGAGAGTGAGAACGAATTAAATTATAAATACTAATTAATACTAATAAATTTGTTTCACTAATACATTGACTATATTATTATATTATTCAAATTATATGATATCAATTAGTAGTAGTTTATTATTGATTGCAATATTTAGAAACTGTTTTTAAAAAATAACTTGTTTCAATGAAAAAATATTTAACATTTTAGAATATTTTTAGAAGTGACATGAAAAAAAAATTTCAATATAAAAATGCAAATAATTCGAGAAATTAAATACACAAGTAGATACATGTAAAATCATATTCTTGAAAACATGATTAAAAAAATGTAACCTTAAAAATTGGCTTATATATTAAATATCATAGAAAGTACAATATTTATTTACTTGAATTATCTTTACATATATTTTATAGAATATAGATAAATAATTAAATTATCTTTATATCACTTTGGATATTTCATATATCTTTTTCGCATTATAGATATTTTGTACAATTTTGTGCTTTAAAATGTTCTATGAATGCATAAAAGTCCACAATGTGAAAATTATCTTCACAAGCATGGAACTGCATCCTTAACAATGAAGAATTTACCAAACTTCTCTAATTATTTCCAACAATTTCTAGAAATTATTTTCGATAGATCGGGAAACGGTGATGAAAAGTATTAAATTATATTGCAATTTGACAATGTTCGTTGTTATCTGGAAAAAAAAAATTGCGAAACAGAACAGTAAAGCGAAAAGAAACCTTCAGGTACCTTTATCACTAGGTTACTTTATATTATTTTTCTTTGTACTAGCTCTCTTCAACTTATTCCCTTCGTCAACTATTTGCCGAAGCAAAAAGCAAACGATCGTTCTCACGTGCACGGTGAATGAACGAATTAACAAGAGACGAAATTAGGGCAAAACTTCCTAATTACTTTTCCGACAATTTCCACGACAAAGAGTCTAACAAACGTGATAAGAATTTCACGGACTTCCTGCAATCTTTTTGCAAGACTGGCTACTTTGTTCGGGCAAGCATGCGAACTATTCGAGAGTTTGTTAGCAAAAAAGCCGAGGAAATCGTCCTTTCGAATACAATGAAATCGACTTCTCTTCCGCAACGAGGATAAATCTTTTTGCAAGCGACTTTTCTCCGCACACCGCCGTGTGCATCAGTGTGATTCGCACACCTTTTGTCCGGGGAAAAGAGCAGGGAGAATGCATGCGTGTCGAGAGAATGTGTCGTTTATGTCTCACGTCCTAAATACGATGCATAGAGAAATGTTTCAATGTTAGATTTTTATTCAAAAGTATGATGTTACGTGTGTAAGTACGTAGGTTTCGTAATAACAAAGATAAAAACGAAACTTTAATTACTTCTCGCAGTGATCAATTGAGAAAGATTAATTTTCTTTTTTTTGGCCAAGTGATTACCAATAATCAAAATTTATCGAGCAATTACTTGATTAAAGTGAAGCGTGTAGATATTTTTTTTTTTTTATTGAATAATTACATTATCAAAATTGATCATTTTTTTGATCAAAATTGATTGTTTTCCGATTAAGCGAATTGTTTAATCAAAGTTATCTTTGATCAACATAATATATGTTCAATTTACCAATATATCTATAACATTAAGACAACAAAAAAATTTTAAATTATATAATCATAGTGATCATATCTTATTTAAATGTTTGTGTAAAAAAATTTCATATAACAAACACATATATGATATACGTAATTCTTAAAATCGTACTAATAAATAATAATGCTAGCAAATATTTTAAATAGAATGTTAAAGATGTTCCGAAATATAATGCAAAAATTTTGATTATTCTTCGATCAAGTGATTTTAAACATAGAGGAATAATTTCGAAAATATAGGAGAAAATTTTCTACTGAATATACACGATCTGTCATTAGATTATTAATTAAATCACGAACCTTAGCTTAAACATTTGTGAGGAATTCGAAGATGCAAAAATGCAAATATCCAAAATACAGTGCTCACAGCAGTTATATTTCTATATTTGCAATAAATTAAATCAAATAATCTCTACAGTTAAATGTCAGATTCTTATTACAATACAAAACCAATCCTTATTATTCAAGATTGCTGCCTTGTGATATAATTTCTTCTAACTTGCGTGTATTTAATGTAATCAGAAAACATTCTACATAAACTTCACACAATTCTAGTCTCGCTTGATTTTCAGTAAAAGAAGAAAAGGGAGAACGTATGTCATTTACGTCTCACGTCCTAAATACGATAGCACAGAGACCGAGGAAAAACCGACGCCCAAATAGGATCAAGCTCGCCAGCGATCCGAGCAAGCAGTTACCATACTTCAGATCGTTTCAGATTGACAGACAGCATAATAAAACACGGGCAGCACGATCGGTGGTATGCGAGTAATCGTTAGCGAGAGAAACCGCGTTACACAATTACATTTTCAGGAAACTACGTTCCGTCATGCGCTTCCTTTACCCTCGTTTTCGTCAGTTGAGCGGGCTCGCCTTGCATCCTGCGAGAGATATCTTCATGAATTTATCATCATTGATCGTTAAATCAACTAACTTGTTATACCGTTTCCTTCTTTTCTTTTCTTTTCTTTTTTTCTTTTTTTTTTCGTTTCCATCGACGACCAGTGGAAACTGACCTACATTAACAACGAGAAGCGAGAAGGATTGTTCCTTTTGCGATACTGATCGTCGGACGATTGTTAGTTTTCAGTTAATTTCGAAAATTGAAAGGTAATTAAATATGACGATTAGTATTGATGATATTTCACTCAATTGTGCGTGTAACTTAAAGTTTATGATATTGTGTATCTGTGTATGAATATATTTTGATAAATATCTGCGAGCACAGATCGAGAAAGATTCGTTTATAAAAAATTGGCCAACTGTTTTCTCAATAAAGCAGGTGAATATTCAATTATATACAGAAAATTATTCGTTGAATTATTCGTTGCAAGTGATAATATTACGAGGAAATTAGAGCTACGGGCAGCTAGAGGAATATGTATCTCTTTTTTTAATTAATACGACTTTCTACAATGATTTTGTAACTATCTCCCGTAAACGGAAAGACTAAATTACAAAGACAAGTTTTTATAATTTCTTATCAATCAAAATAAAATTTATTAAATTCATCAATCAAACTAAGAGTGAAGTTTGTACATAATAAAAGTTGTATCATAAAAATGAAGTGTATATATATATATTTTTTTTATTCAAAATTAAATCTGCAATAAGATTTAAATTAAGAATGACCAGAATGAATGCTAAAAAATTAATTGGAGAAATTAGAATACATTTATATTATTAATACAGTATACTATAATAGAATATATTTATATTTTTAATATAAATTTTAATATTTTTAATATTTTTAATATATTTAATATATTTATATTTTTTATAAATATATTATACTATAATATAATATATTTATAAAGTATTATATAGTATAATTATATTTATAAAATATTATACAGTATACTATATTTATAAAATATTATACAGTATAATTATATTTTAAAAATATTATACAGTACACTATAATATAATATATTTATATTATTAATACAGTATATTATTAATACATTTCAGTAAGAGTTCACAACAGTCCACTCGATTGACATTGATGTTTAATTCAACGATCGATTCAAATCAAAAGTCACTTTCTCGCTAAAGTCCAAAACTACGCGCATCTTGCCAAAAAAGAATTCGAAACCTAAATTCGAAGCCGATTTATCTAAAAGTCTAAATTAATCGAGATCCGTCGTTCCGAGGCGCAGTTCCCTCGTCACGGAAATCAGATATCGAGTAGCAACACGGCGGCTTCTTCTTCTTCTTCATTCGGGGCCTCGTATTTTTCTACCGCGTGGATATTATTATCCGCCGGGTGGTGCAACCCTTTGTCCAACCGAGGCGTGACAGGTGCGAGCGCGTGACGTAACCAGGTACCGTTATAGTTCTCAACGATGCACGAGGTGAAACCCCATAAGAATGCCGTGCGTACGACACGCACGCACGCACACCATGATTTGGTGGGAGACGGCTGTTCGCGCGAAATTCTGTCCACCACGTTGTGAAAGTGACATGGAGGAAAGGATGTGAAGGTAAGAAAAAAAAAAAGAAAAAAGAGAGGAAGAAAAAAAAGGATGGCCGAGCATGCTAATGGTTACGCTGTTCCACTTATCGATGGAAAGTTAATCGTACGAGCGTGTGGTATTTTCGAGGAAACCGGAAAGTGGACTGGATCCAGCCTTACGTAGCTACTCTAAACTGACGCACAAGCGTTCTAACTGGTCAGATTAAAGGAACATTTTTTCAAGAATTTTTTTCGATAGATTTCTTTCATGTTATATAATGTATTACTTGTTTTATGTAATTATTAATTATATAAATTTGATAATTTAATTAATTTATATTGGATTATGTTTTATATTATAATGTGCTTGTACATTTTGTTAAATACTTGTTAATTATAGTTAGTTGTTTTTTTTTGTATATTTTTAGCTACGATAAGTGATAGAAATATTTAGTTCGTTTTTAATGTTTTATTAACTGTGCAGCATATTCATATGAAATACTTCATTAATAAAATTAACTTAGAAAATCATTTAATAATATAATGCACCAATATTTTGATAACCAAGTTTATCAATGAATATAGCATTCAGATGCTTGAAAACTTGTAAAATTTTAATCACTTTAGCGAACTTTTGTCATTTTCATTTTCATGAGATGAATCTTCAAATGTTTTAAAATTTGTTTCTTAATTGCACAATAAGTGAATAAAAATTTAATAAATCGATAATTGAATGCATATGTAAATATACGTGTATTTAAACTCTTCAGGAGCAAATATTTTCATGAAAACTATTCAAAGTGATTGTTTAAGCAAAAGTTAGAAGCATTTCTAAGAGACAAATGTTGCTAATCAAAGTAAGTTGTTTAATCTAAATACTGATTTCTGTATGATAAATCTTAAATGAATTATATTTTCATTTTATTGGGAAAGAACAAAATCATTAAATTTCTCTGTAGAAAATAATAAATATCGTGAAACTGGGTCATGATCAAACACCGAAGAATGCAAGTCCAGTTTTGAAACATACGTATGTCTGTTTTAAAATACATTTCACGCTTCAGGCTAGCTATTAAAAGGAAGAATAAACCGAAATACTACGAAATACTAATTGCATACTTATTTGTAAGTACATGACATTTTACGTGTATAACATTATTTATAACTCTGTAATGATCTAACATTTTTTTTTGTGATTGATGATAATTTATAATTTTATAACGGAGAAATAATTAGACGCGTAGAATTATATCAGAATTAAATTGTAATGAATCTTTAATAAATCTAAGAACAAATAATTAAAACCGTATATATTAATATACCATGTCAGGTGAAAAAAATATATTATATCGAACATTACTCTCAAAATTCTTAATTTTCTTAATTTATTAAAGTCATCAAACTGAGCAACTATTAGGACTGTGCATGAACATTTTTTTATCAGTTTTGTTACACAAAAAAATTGTAAAAATTGTAAAACCAAAACTATATTATGCCAGAAACTATACAATTTTCTTGATTTTAATAAAAATTTTATTAATTAAGCTCACAAATTTTCCCGATCAAGTTCTTCACTTGTAATTCATAAATCCTCTTCATTTAATTCATATCAAACCATTCGACAGTATACTGTCGCAGAAACTATATTACTTCAAACCAGAACTACGTCAAAATTCGTAACGTCTTTAATTTATAAAAATTCTTGTATTGGAGGATACCTCCGCGAAGAGGTAAAAAGGAGGAAGAAGAAAAAAGAGGGCGCGAAATCAACTTATTATACGATCTGATTAGCAGGCCGAAGCGAGGAAAGATTTTAAAAAGATACACATTTTCTGTTGCTCTTTTCTCTTTTCCTTCTCTCGTTAGGATGTGTCGTTCTCTGCTGGTAAGTTTCCCCGCTACGACGAGGCAGAAAGCGGGAAATTAAGGCGACGTCGCGCCGCGGAAAATTGATCTCACGTGGACACGAGCGGTTGCTCAGGAACTTTCACGAATATATCGTCTCGCTTGTTAAAGGGACGAAACGTCGATCCCCGACAAAATGCTTTCGATGGTATTTCTGCTGATCCCACGAAATTACCCCGGCGACGTTCTAACTGCCGCGGAATGACTACACAGCACCGAAACTTCGATGACAGATCGGGCATTCCCTTGCATCAGCAACCTACCCTCCAACTGATATACGCGAAAAAAAAAAATCATTAATGGCACCTTCAACCGAGCAAAGGTTCGTTTATACCATCGACGAACCTGGCAGTGTTTTGTATTGATAATCGTTTTTTATCGAAAAACGTACTATAAATAAAGGTACAAACTTCATCATTCAGTGCTATAATTTATTGTTCAAGACTTGTAATGAAGAATTATTTGCTTAAATACATAGCTGTTGGATAAAGTATCGATTACTTGGATATTTAAGTATTAAATATTAAATTTAAGTGATAATTAAATTAATTAAAGTAGCAAATATTTAAGTATCGAGTATCGAATTTGTACATTATTATTCCGGCTTCAAATATGCCTTGAAGTTATTACAAAATTATATTATCTCAAATTAATATAATATAAATTAAGGTCCAATTAAATTTAAATTGTATTTAATTTTATTTAAGTTACATTTGATTCAAATATGTATCTCATATGTTTTAATATATGTCTCTTAAGTTAAGGGTGTCGTATTTTTTTGGTCTGTTGAATTATCAAACTTCTTTTAACGTGAGTAATTATGTAATTTACAGTCACATTAAATTTATTGAAATCACTTTCTAAATACCTTCAAGATGCATCCTTGTTATTTGTTTGAAAAATTATCTAACAAAAGTCTTTGTAGCTCACAAATGAATTAAACGTGTTACATCAGTATTGTCTGTTTTACTAAAATCTTGTATCTTTTTGCAATTATGAAGAACACTTCAAACAATATATATAAAATAGTTTGGGATAAGAAAATGTATTTAAGATTTTGTAAGAATGGCCAAATATAAAATCTTGCAAAAGAAATTTATAAATAGAAAATATGAATTAACGATAAGTAACATGAAAGATACGAGAAGGATTTTTCAATGGATTTATAGGATTTCAATAATTTGTATAGGAACATTGATAAAGCAATGAATCAGTAATAATTAACCTACTAATTTAACATTTCACCTTCACATTTAATAATAAAATTGTGTCCTTCTTACAATTGAGTATTTTAAATCTGCCTTGCAGTTATAAATTATGCGAACTATCGTAGAATATAGCTTCGCTACTAGAAACTTGTTCCAAGAGTTTTTGAATTTTAAGCCGATAATTCAAAAGTATATTGAAAGATATTGATATTACATTGTAAATCTATATTTCGAAATGTACTCTTTTTTTTTTATTTTTTTTTTTTTTCAAATACATCAGAAAAATTATTTTAGTCAACATTATAGTATAAATTTCACTTATTCAATGCAATCTGTCAGATTTTCTACCCGCGTAGTTCTGCCTGCTTAGTTACATAAAAATATACCATTCGACACACGACGAACCTAATTACACCCTCTGGTCGCGGTGAAACAAAATTCCATTCGAACGGCGAGCTCGTTCGTTAATCGATTTCCGCGTGAAATCTGTTCAAATAGAAACGAAGCGTTTCTCCACTGTAGCGTAACGTTTTCATCATCGCTGAAAAGTCGACCGCTGGACTCAATTACGATCCTCTAAATCGTAGGCATTTATATCGCATAGCGAAGCTCATCTCGCATGCAGTTGCATCCGAGTACGAATCTTTTGAACGACGTTTCGTGAGAGACTCGGAATGAATCCTCTTTCATTCGGTTGTCGAGCCTCGTGCCTTCGTCGTTCTTTCTCTCTTCGTCATCCACAGCACACGAGGAGGAGGTATCTTTCTCTGCCTACACGCGGCCTTATTCTCGACATAGACCCGGAGGAGGAAGGACGCCACGCGAAGAGAGACGTGAGAACGCTGACACACTGACTCGCTACCCCACATACCCTTTTGCCTTCTCAACGTGTGTCCGAAGGAAACACAACGTGAGTGGGGACGAAGCAGGAAGAAGCACGAATCCAGCCATCGTCCTTCCAATGAATCTTTCGAAATCAAAAAACCTCGACGTCTTTGTAGAAAAATTGACACGGATGTTATCTCGATTTTTTTCATGCGAATTGAAACAGAGTTTCGCGTTCCATTTTCGAGAGTGAATTGTATGAAATTTAAATTACGTGTTCGAGTACAGTCGAGCAGCACAGTTTTGTGTGAACTTCTAATTCGGGATAAATCCGTTTAAAACTGATATATTATCGAAACTGTTAATTATTGTATTGGAAAATATTTCAGATTAGAATTAAATGGTTTCTAACGTGCTTAATTAACCATTTCCACAAGTAAACGTAAAGAGGGTTGATTTGAAAAGTAATTACAGTAGAACGTCGACTATTATATTATTATTAAACTATCTCTATAATTAA
>NIPQ01111130.1:0-14752 GCA_002806875.1 Lepidotrigona ventralis hoosana | reverse complement strand
ATACCATATCGATTTTATTGTCTTATATTATTTTTAGCATTGCGGGCTTCGCAATGAAAGCTATTCTTTCGTAAATATCATCCAATATTATTTAACGAGTCTGAAATTAAACGGATATCCGGTACGAAAAATGAACTTTACATTTGAGCATTCCAAATTTTCCACTTCCAGTCTGTTAGTCAATTTACTATATCGATCTTTATGTTTTGTATATTTCTATGCATTGAGGAATTTTCAATGAACGACATTTGCTCATAAATGAACTTTACATTTGAGCATTCCAAATTTTCCACTTCCAGTCTGTTAGTCAATTTACTATATCGATCTTTATGTTTTGTATATTTCTATGCATTGAGGAATTTTCAATGAACGACATTTGCTCACAAATATTATCTAACTTTATTTGACGAGCCTGATATGCAACCGACTTTCGGTACGTGGAATGAGATTCACATATGGCAATACAAAATTTTCTACAATCATTCTATCAATATATCGTATCGAAGTTTATTCACTTTCATTTTTCTACTCATCGCACAATTCGCAATGTACGCCATTTTTTCCATGTAATTATCTCCTAGTGCTATAAATTGAGCCTGAGTAACTACGGATTTCCGATGCGCGAAATTAAGTTTACATACAACATTTCGATACTTTCTAGACGCATTCTGTCAATATATCATATCGATTTTGTGGCCAAATAATATTCTACACGCTACGGAGTTCGCAATAACCACCATTTCCTTGTACATAAATGTCATCTAGTAGCAAAAGTAGAATTTTGCTTACATATGTTAATATATATTTTACATTCTGCTGTCAGTATGTCATATTGATTTCATAGTCTTACATTATTCTACGCATTGCGTCATTCGCAATAAACTTCACATTTTTGCTTGTAAATAACATTTATTTAATAACATTTATTTTTATTTAACGAGCAGGGAATATTCCGGTAAGTGGAATGAGGTTTAAATGTGAACGAGCTGGGAATATCCGGCAAGTGGAATAAGGTTTAAATGTGAACATTCAAAACTTTCCACATTCATTCTGTCAATGTTTTATATAGATCATATGGCGTAATTAAGTGGAATGAGGTTTAAATGTGAACGAGCTGGGAATATCCGGCAAGTGGAATAAGGTTTAAATGTGAACATTCAAAACTTTCCACATTCATTCTGTCAATGTTTTATATAGATCATATGGCGTAATAGGAGTTCATAATTACCATGTCTTTGCACATAAATATCGTCTAATGTATTTGATTGAACCTGAAATATTACGGAGTATAGCAACTTGGAATGTTGTTTACATATGTCAATTCCAAATATTTATATAATATTAACATTCATATACCATGTCTTTGCACATAAATATCGTCTAATGTATTTGATTGAACCTGAAATATTACGGAGTATAGCAACTTGGAATGTTGTTTACATATGTCAATTCCAAATATTTATATAATATTAACATTCATACAGTCAATATATACTATATCGCTTTTATTTTTCTGTATTATTATACGTATTACGAGATTCGCAATGAACGTCGTTTTCTGTTCGTAAATATCATATAATTCCAATTAATTACCCTTTACTATTACGCAATTATTGTTCGTGAAGTAAGGTTTTCATAGAACCATTCAGAATTTTACACATACATCCTGTCAATATATCATAATACTTTATTGCCTAAAAATATTCTATGCCTCACGGAGTTTACAATGACCACTATTTCTTGTTCATAAATATCGTCTTATAGCATCTATCGTGCTGAAATGTTATATAGAACAGCAATGCGGGATGTTGTTCAATTCTAAACTTTCCAAATTCATTTGCAAATATATCTATGATAACCACCATTTCTTTGCACAGACATATCATACACTATTATCTGCAGCCCCTAAAACATTACGGAATACAGCATCGTGGAATGATGTTTCCATATGGTAATTCAAAATTTCCCACAATAATTTTTCCAGTATTTCATATCGATTTTATTGTCTTATATCATTGTACGAATCGCGGGGATCATAATGAACGCCATTTTTTGTACATGAACACATGTGATACTATTTATCTGGCCTAAAATATGGCAGAGTTACGGTACGTGGAATGGGCTTTGGTTACGTCTCTCATATTTTTCCTATTCAATTCTGCCAATATATCACATCGAGCTGATTTTAGATTATTCTATGCATCGCGGTACTCACTGTGTCGCAAATACTTTTTCATCATCACGGATTTCCGTTGCGCTGAGAGGTTATATATAACCATTCAAACATTTCAACATTTGTTTTTTCAATATAACATCAATTCTATAGTATTATACAATTCTACGCACCGCGATGATCATTGTCAACGCAATTTTTAAATATATCCAATATTATGTATCAACCATNTTTAAATATATCCAATATTATGTATCAACCATGATATATTTCTGAGCTTTACTGACGTACGTAGCTTTCGTATCATTCAGAATTCAAAATTTTCGACATTTCGTCCACATATCGCAATGACTTTATGGTCTGATATTATTCTAAGAAACGCGTGGATCACTACTAACATAATTTTTCNATGATATATTTCTGAGCTTTACTGACGTACGTAGCTTTCGTATCATTCAGAATTCAAAATTTTCGACATTTCGTCCACATATCGCAATGACTTTATGGTCTGATATTATTCTAAGAAACGCGTGGATCATAACACTAACATAATTTTTTAGTATACAAATATATATTATATATTATTATTTAGTATACAAATATAATATATATTATTTAGTATACAAATATCATCAAATATTATTTTTCAACCTTGAACTTTTACTTTGCTGTGGTAGGTGCAATGAGGTTTTCATTGAGGTTGAAAACTCTGAACATTCATCGTATCAATATATTATCTCGATCTGTTGGTGTTATATTATTCTATCATGCATCGCAATGATCACTCAGAGCGCAACGTTTTATATGTAATAACAATCTATTGTTATTAGTCAAGTGAAATATTTCGGTGTGCCGGTATATTAATATCTTTTTCCAGACATTCCGAGAAAAATTCTCGTCTTTCACTGTATCTTAGCATTATCTCATTCAGATAGTGTTATGTTACTCTACGTATTGCGGGGATATCCATCAAAACACATTTTTAATATATAACGACGTTTTAATATAACTTATCTATCCAGAAGCATTACGGGGTTCCGGTAGGTGGAATGAGATTTACATGTGACATTAAAAATTCTCGATATTCACCTTATTTATATAATATACTGAGAGACTAATATTATTCCACACGTCGCGGTGATCAGTATGAACGCAATTTTTTAATTTGTAAATACGGCCTAACGTATTTATCGGCCAAGAAACTTTACGTCTTGCGTTACATTACGTGGTTCATATGTGACAAAATTACGTTACGTGGTTTACATGACAATCAATCATCGACAATCAATTATTCTTTCTGTCAATGTACCATATCGAACTGATGGTCTCATAATATTCTACATATCGCGGTGATCACGATCAACACAATTTTCTAATATATAACGACGATCTAATATTATTTATCTGTCACGAAATGTTACAGTCGTCCGGTACGTTGAATGAGGTTTACAAATTCTCCTTCTATCTTTTTGACATTCACCGTGTCAGTATATCTTCTATCGAAGTCCTTTAATTACTCTACGAATCCCTGGGACCACTGTTTACCCTATTCTTTAATAGATAACGTCGATCTGGTCTTATTTATCTTATACAAGCTGTAATTCAAAATTTTTATCATTTGTCCTGTGAATATAACATATCGGTCTGATAGTTTTATATTACTCTACGCATCACAGGAATCGCTATGAATACAACGTTTTAATAAATAACGATGCTGTAGCATTATTTAACGTCTGTGATGTATTATGGTCTTCCGGTTTTCACGGGTTTTACATGTGACCACTCAAATTTTCCGATATTCATTCTGTCAAATAATCATATCAATCTCATAGCCTTATACTATTCCACGCGTGGAGGGCATCACTATGAACTTTCCTTTGTAATATACAACGATGATCTAATATTATCTAATATTATATGTCGTTCCTGGAGTTTTTATTACCGGCACTTGGACTGATTTTTACGTATGCATCTTGAAAATTCTCGACATCTACCGTATCAACATATTATCCCAATCTGATAGTCCTGTATTGTTTTATGCATCACGGTTATCACTGTGGACATAAATTTTTAATATATAACAACGATCTGTTATTAATCATTGGTCCAGAATTATTACGGCACTCCGGGTCGGAGTTCACTTGTTACGATGCAAATTTATCGACATTCATGCCGTCAATATTTCATTTCGCGATAATCACCGTACCTATTTATTAAATAGATTTGAATGTTTTAAATTATTCTACGCCTTGCAGGATTCAATATAAATGCAGTTCTTGATACATAACGAATATCAAATTTTATTTATCGACTGTGAAATATTTCGGTGCTCCGGCACAGTTGGGTTTGTACATGTGAATATTCAAAATTTTCAGTATTCATTCTGACTTTACATTATATTTATCTGATTGTCTTGTATAATTCTACGCACCGCGGGGATCAGAATGACACTATTTTATTGACATTATTACAATATACAATGACGATATAATGCTATTTATCGAACCTGAGGTATTCCAGCAAGTGGAATATGGTTTACAAATGCTGCTTGAAAATTCTCCTCATTCACAGTTTCAATATGTTAATATGGCCTTAAGATTGAATATTATTTTACGCAATGCGGAGAATAGTATGAGTTCATTTTTTGAATATGTAACTATGATCTGATATTACTTATCCATCATGAAATATTAAGTTCCTCCTGGTCGTTTGGGCTATACATGCGACGTTTCAAATTTTCGATACTGATGTAAATAAAACATATCGATCTGATGGTCTTATATTAATCTGCGCATAGCAGAGTTTACTATGGTCACAATTTTTTTACTATATATCGATGGTTTATCATTATTTGTCGACCTTGCATTATTATGGTGTCGCAGTTCGTTGAATGTGGTTTCCTTATTCCAACTGAAATTTCTCGAATATCACCATATCTATATATTATTCTGTTTGATGTTTTTATATTATTCTACGCATTGCTGAGTTCACTCTGAGCACAACTTTTTTAATATATTTTGCGATCTAATATTATTTACAAGCCCTTCTTCGGTATTAAGGGACATGGTATGAGGATTACATATGCTCCTTGAAAATACTCGACATTTATCGCATCCATATATTATTTCGATCGGACAGTTTTATACTATCATATTCATCGTGAAGTTCATTTTTAAAACAATTCTTTAATTTAAATGAATGATAAAGTATGAATTATAGACTTCGAAATATTACGGCATTCAATAGGTGGAATGAGATTTACAATATGCTACTTGAATATTCTCGACATTCAACGTATCAAGATATTACCTCGAACTGACGGTTTTAAATTATCCAATGCACCGCAGGGATCTCTACGAACATAATTTCTTAATACATGATGATGATCCAATGATATTCATTGCCATTGAAAAATAACGGTTTTCAGGTACTTGGAAAGAAGTTTAAAAATGCTAATTTAAAATTCTCGACAGACACCGCATCAGTATATTACCTGGATCCGACAGTCTTATGCAATTCTACGCATTAACAGGTTCAATGTGAACATATCTTTTTAATGTATAACGTCGATATAATGCTATATATCGCCCATGCAGTTTTACGATTCGTGGTAAGTTTCGTGGTATCTATGTAAAGTTCAAAACTTTCGACATTCATTCAGACTATATATCATACCAATTTGATGGCTTTATAATAATCTACGTATAGCGATTTCCTCTATGAATCCAATTCTTTAATATATAACGATGGTCTAAAATTATTTATCGACCGAGAGGTATTACGGAGTTCACATGCGCAGAATGAGCTGAACAAATGCCAAATTAAAACTATCGACATTCACCGTATCAATAATTATAGAGCCCGAAATATTAGGAGTTCACGTACGTAGTATGATGTTTATATTAGTAACTTTAAATTATTCTACAATAATTCTGTCAATATAGCACACTGATTTTATGGACTTGTGACATTCTGCGCATTGCGAGGTTCACATTTACTGTGAACTTTTTTCTGTACAGAAAAATTATCTAAAATTATTTATAATTCCTAAAGTGTTACGGAGTTCTCGCACGTAAAATGAGAATCCCACACGATAACACAATACTTTCCACTTTCATTCTGTCAATATATCATATCAAATTATGTACATATATTATTCATATTACACATCAAAGGGTTCGTAAGGAATTTCTTTGCACATATATAACTTCTAATGTTATCTTTCGAGCCTGAAACATTACGGTTTTCCGGAACGTGGAATTACACACGTCACTTTATTGTCCACAATTCTGTAGATATATCATAGCCATTTGTTGGTCTGATAATATTTTGCGCATGGGTTTCACAAGGAACCACATTTTATTCTACATAAATATCATCTACTATTACTTATTCGACCCTTAAGTATTGCAGACATCCGCGACGTGGAATAATATATACATAGCCAATAAAATTTTTCTACATATATTCTGTCGTCATATCATATACATTTTATGGTTTCATATTATTTTACACATCGCAGGGTTCACACTGAATATCATTCTTTTGTACAAAAGTATCAGCTGACATTGCTACCGTAGTCTGCAACATTACAGAATCCGATATACTAGAATGAAGCTCTCAATGATCATTGCAAATTTTCCACATTCATTTCTATCAATATATAATATCCATCTCATTTTCGTAAACATTCTACGCATTACAGGAGTTTACAATTTATACCTTTTCTTTGTATATAAATGTCATCTAATATTAGTATAATTACGGAGATCGTGTGCGTTGGATGAGGTTTACATATGACAGTTCAAAATTTTCCACAATCATTCTGTGAATATGTATCATTCAGATTGCATTGCCTTGTATTATCCTACGCCTTGCTGGTAAGTCAACGAAAACCATTTTAATGTACATAAATATCATTTAATGATTTTTATCGAACATGAATTAATACGGATTTCTCTAACGTGGAATGAAGTTTACTTGTGACAATTCAAAATTTTTCACTTTCATTCTGTCAATATGTGATACGAATTTATGGTCTTATATTGTTCTACGCATCGCGGGGTTCACAATAAACACTATACTGTTGAACATATATTTCATATAATGTTATTTACTGGGATTGAAACATTACGGAGTTTCGGTACGTGTAATGATGCTTACACGTGTAATGATGCTTATACGTGTAATGATGCTTACACATTCGGATTTTACCACGTACATTCTATCAGTATATCATATTTATTATATGGTCTTATCATTCTACGGATGGCGGGGCTCACAAAGAGAGGATACATTTGAAGTTAAATATCATCCAATTTTATTTGTAGGGACAGAAATATTAAGATTTGCGGTGGAATGAGGGTTATATAGAGCCATACAGGGCTTTACACATTCCTTCTGTCAGCATATCGAATTTATAGTCTTATATTAATATAAGCATCGACGGGATCACAATGATTAGATATTTTATGTGCATAAATATCATCTAATATTATTTGTTGAACCTGAATCATTACGGAATTCCTGCACGTCGAATGAGGATTAAATACTACTATTCATTATACCAAGATATATGAATTTTATTTTATTACATTGTACCACGCATCGCGGAGTTCACAATGACCACAATTACTTAGTACATAAATATGAACTAATATTATCTAAATATAAACTAATATTATCTATCGCGCCTGATATATTACAGAGCACAGTAACGTGGAATTTTTTTTACTTATGTCAATTCAAAGTTTTCTACATTCGATCTGTCAATACGTTATTTCAAGCTCGGTAAAAAATATTACATAATATTTACGAACAAAGAATTGAACTAGTTACGAATCGTGCAATGCGTATACTGATATAAGACCATAAAATGGATATGTTATATAGAGAGCATGAGTGTGGATAATTCTGAACCGACATATGTAAACAACATTACAATTTTGTGCACATGTAAATAATTCCGATAGATAATAAGTTCGATAGGTAATATTAGATTATTTTTGTGATATTCTTACAAAGAAATAATGGCAGTTACGAAACCCGATGCGTAAAATATAATTAGGCCATAAAATCGAAATGGAATATTGACAAAATGAAAGTGGAAAATTTTTAATCGGTATATGTAAACAACATTCCCCTTAACGGAAATCCATAATAATTTAGGCTCCTTAAACAACAAAGACTATGTATACGAACAAAAAATGCCGTTCATTGCGAGTTCCGCAATGCGTAGAGTAATATAAGACAATAAATCCCATGTGTTATATTGATAGAATAAATTTGGAAAATAGTGAATGGACATATGTAAACCTCATTCCTCGTTCCAGAAATCCGTAATACTTCACAATCGTTAATAATATTAGAGGTTATTTACGAACCAAAGAATTGGGATCATTGCGAATCCCAGAAAGTCTAGAATAATGAAAGACTAATGAAAGACATGAAGATGAAGCTGATATTGTATAGAGAATGATTGATGAAAACTTTGTATTAACATATGTAGCAATGTACCACGTTTCTGTACTTGGTAGCATTTCAGGCACGATAAATGACAGTAGATGATATCTATGCACAAATAACTGGTGGTCATTGAAAATCCTGCAATGAAGAATAATATGGGACAATGAAGTCTATATGATATATAAACAGAACGAATATGGGAAATTTTGAGTTGTCATATGTAAATAACATTCCACGTACCGGATAGTCGTACTACTACTGGCTCGAAAAAACTTATTAGACTACGTTTATGAACAAAAAAATGGCGTTCACTGAAAATCGCCCAATGAGTCGAATAGTCCCGGACAATGAAATCGATATGGTATGTCGACCGAAAGATTTTGGAAAATATTGAACTCAAATATGTAAACAACACTACACGTTGCTGAACTCCAAAATATTTCAGATGCTATAGATGATATTAGATGATAATACTATACAAAGAAGTGATGGTAATTGTGAACACCGTGATGCGTAGAATTTCATTAGTCTATAAAATCAATATGAGGCATTCACAGAATGAATGTGGAAAACTTCGAATTGTCATGTGCAAACTGAACCGTAACGTAGCATACCGTACCATATAGTACAAAGCCCTTCTATACCGCTCCGTTACATACGATACCATAACGTACCATGCAATACAATACCACTGCGTACGGTATATTTCCGTACCATCCCATGTCACACCATTAGTTTCAATATCGCACCATACTGTACTTTACCGTACAATACTGTATCATACATATCCATACAATAACGTACGATACAATACCGTACCTTACACTACACCACGTTACCGCACCATATTGTACGTTAATGTACCATACGCTACAATACCGTACCGTATCGTATCACAACGTAACTAATCGTAGCATAGGGTACAATGTCGCCCTATATCGTACCATACCGTGCCATACCCTACCATAACGTACAATAGGATACAGTAACGTCCTATAACGTACTTTACCTTACCATATAGAATCAACAGAACCATGACGTACCATACGTTACAATAACGTGTCATACCGTACCATAACGTACCATACCGTACCGTACTGTAACATATGATACAATTCCGTTCCATACCGTACCGTGCCATGTCATACGTTATCATATATTACCAAATGATACCATACCATCCCAGACTGTAGCATACCGTACCGTACCGTTGTATACTGTACCACACAGTGCCATAACAAAACAAAAGATAAAAACCAGTACCAAGGCACATTACCGTAACATACCATTACGTAACACGTTATACGCACAGTAACGTAACATACGGTACCATTTCGTACTATACCATACCATAAAAATACCGTATGGAGTATTTTACCTTTTTTTTACGTGGAGGAAATCTTAAAAAAGGCACCTGACTCCCCGGTGCCTTCCCTGAGGGAAGAAAGTCAAGTAGTGTCGGAATTTTAACGACTACGATGGCCATCCACCTTCCTTTGGGAAGCTCTAGGCAAGGAGCTTCTATTTGCTACGATGCTTATCATGCAATCGCCTGGTACAGTTTCTTCTCGGCGCGTGGGTTCCCACTTGTCATCCTTCCGTTTTCTCTTTCTTCTCGCGAGACCGAGTGGCCATCCCCCCAGTGCCGCTCATTCACGGGGCGATCCCGGGTTCCACTTCTTTCCTCTGCCCTGTTGATCCGAAGTAGGAGGCGAAGAGGCTGCTCTCCCATCTCCTCCTTCCCGTTCTTGGGATAGCGGCGGCCAGAAACACTATCCTCCCGATGTAGACGTTGCAAAGCCGCGACGCCGCGACGTACACATCTGGGGCTAGTTTCTCCTCTGATGCGGCGACCAGATGCGTTGCCCTCAATTGCCGTCTTCCCGTACGCGTCGGGTCGCGTCTCTCATGCGGCGTCTCTGCTGTTTTCTTGGCGGTCATCACTTCCTCGCAGAAGAGGGTGACCGTCATCCGATTCCTGTCGTCTGCCGGCAACGCCTTGATAACAGCTGCCGGCGACAGGTCTTCTCCTATGCTGGCCTTGAGAGCGCGTCTCTGCAACTCGAAGACGCAACCACGCATTCCTCGAGCGTATGCTGGGTTGTGTCGAGAACCGCGCCGAAATGGTGGTAATCGGCGGATTCTTCCGCTGAGTTCCTCTTCAGATACAAATCGAAGCATCCATGCCCGTTCAGCTTCTGGGTGACGCTGAATGTCGTACTTTCAGCTCCTCGTTCCATCAAATCTGTCCAGTTAGGTAGAATAGCTCCAACGACTCGTCTGCTGCCAGCTCCGCTCTGTACCAGCTCCGTTCTCTACCAGCTCCTCCCTCTGCTCCTGGAAGACGCGCTCGTAGGCTCGCAATCTCGCCGTCGCGAGCACCCTCCTGTTGCTTCCAGCGTCGCACTCGCGTAGCTCCCGCGCGCGTTGGAACGTTTGCGTTTCCACAACCTCGAACGAGATCGACACGGCTATGGTTAGCGCCGCCTCCTCGGTCGGTACCATCGCAAGATTCGGTTCCCCATTCGTCGTTGGAGACGCCGCAGCATCCTGGCATTGGCAAGCTTAGCGGTTAGACTCCGCGACCAGATTATTGTACCGTATAGGGCCATAGGCAATACCACTGATTTGTAAAGCCTACGAACCTTGTTCTACGAGCCGTCTATGTTCAGGAGAATTCGACCCAATTCGACGTCCATTCAGCAGACCGTGAAACCAGATGGCCTCCGATTTGGATGTCGCCACCTCCAGTCCGAGCAGCCAGATTCGGTTTGTGATCGCGAGCACGCCTACCTGTGCCAGTAAGATGGTCCGCGTCTTCTCGCGACAACCGACGTTCAGCAGGGTGTCGTCAGCGTAGCAAGTGACACGTAAGCCCGCAGGAAACGCCAACTACTAAACCGCATCGTAGCAGATGTTCCACAGCAAGGATTCTGACACCGAACTTTGGAGAACACCACGATCGATCTCTCGTTTCGCGATCGCGCCACTATCCGGGGTGCACCACACTCCACGGACCTCCAAGCGAGATAGTGTCCGACTATCCTCCGGAGGTAGGAGGGTACGCGATATCGAGCAAGGCCCTCTCGGATCACTGACCAGAGCGTTGAACGCGTTGTACGTCGATTCACACCGCCAGTGCTCACCACTGACCTTGCCTCACCTATGACGCGCTCGATGACGTCGATGGTGGACCTCCCCCTTCGAAAGCCAAATTGGCTGTTATAAAGCCTCGGTCCTGCGCCCGCTAGAAGTCCATGACCTTCCCCACCTCACTTAGCAGACAGATAGGCCTGTAAGCGAGTGGCGAGTCCGTTGACCTCCCTGGCCTTTGGAAGAGCGCCAGCCTTGTGGCCGTCCAACTTGTCCGCACTCTTCCGGTGTTGAGGCAGCCATCGATCAGGTGTTTTTTTCTTTCTCCCAAGGCTCGCAACGTTAATGCCAGCACGTGGCCGGGGATTATATTCCGTCTAGTCCTGGGGCGGTATTCTTAGCTGCAATCTTCCGTGCCGCTGCTACCATTTCCTCTTCCATGATAAGCGGTGGTGGTGGTATTGATATATTGATGGTCTTATTGCTCTACGCAAATCGGGTATCACTATGAACACCATTTGCTTCTATATCAATATCATCTAATATTATTTATCGAACCCGAAATATTACGTTCCTCCGGTACGGTTAGGTGCTAACGTATGGAAATTCAAAATTTTCGACACTAATTATGTTAATGTATCATATAAAAAAGCTTGTCGATTTATCTTACCAAATAAAATGTTCTTATAGCATTCCACAAATCGCACACCATTTATTTGTACTATATTTCATCTAATATTATTTAGTGGCCCTGATTCATTACGGTTCTCTGTTTCGTGTCGATACTTACATTTTTGTATTCAAAATTTTCGATACTATCTTTGACAATGACTTCGTTAAGTGTATAGTAGCATATAAGTGGAGCGCAGCTGAATGGGATTGCTAAGGAGAGCTAACATCTAGCGTCTCCGATATAGAGGCATGCTTCTTCCCCCTACGTTACCCAGGACCATACACAAGAAATGGTCCATTATCCGACGCCACGAAGCCTTGCCTAAGGCTTGACGTGGAGGTCGGCCTTGGTGATGGTTTCCAGACGAAAACACACACCTGAGAAATGACCCTGCTTCCCGGATGCTATTTCACTCCGAAGACTGGTCCGCAGTTTACCCGCGATTTCTTGAATTTCTTCAGGTTGTTATTCAGAGCACTGGGCCGAAATCACATTGCGTAAGCACGCTTGGTGTCCATCTCATGTCTTTGTTTTAATTAGACTGCATGTCTCTGTTTTAATTAGACCGTCGGATTGCCCTAGTCCGTGCCAGTTCTGAGCAAAGCGTTGAATGGCGGCCGAAGAATCAGTCCACGTCGGGAGAGCCGCCACGGAAGCCTCGCAGAAAGGAAGATCCACGGCAGGCCAATGCATTGGACCGATCTCGGATCCGGGGTGCGCGACAAATATCGCCTACCACTTCAGATCGCCCAGGCCATGTCGCCCAAGCAAAACCCGCTTCCAGACCAAGCGAGTCCCGAGCCTCGGAGCCGATTCTTATTCCGAAGTACGGATCCAACTTGCCGACTTCCCTTACTTGCATTAAACAATCAACTCGAGACTCTATCTTGGAGACATGCTGCGGCACCTCCACGTGTCCCTCTTTTGGGTCTTCAATATCCGACGGGAAGATCCTGAACACGCCAACAGCATGGTCATATACTATTCCACATCGCAGGGATCACAGTGAACCCGAGTTCGTAAATGTCACCTAATAATATTTATCGACCCTTGCATTGTTGCGGTTCTCCGGTACGGTCCAGGACATACATCTTACCATTAAAAATAACCGAAATACATTCTGTCAATATATCCTATTGAACAGATAGTCTTATATTATTCTGCACATCTCAATATGCATCACATTCTGTTCATTTATATCTTCTAATATTATTAATCGAACCTGTAGTATTACGGATCTTGGTTAAAATTCAAGACATTCATATGACGACGCAATGTTTCAGACTTTCATTGTCTCAATATATCAGATTGGTCTGATGGTCTTATATTATTATACTTGTAGCGGGAGTCATAATGAATACGATTCTTTGGCACATATATATCTTCGAATACCATTACTCTACCATGGAATATTACGGTCCACCGTTGCGATTCATGGTTTAAATATGACAATTCAGTATTTTCGACAATGGATCTGTCTGTATATCATACGGATGTGATTGTCATATTTTATTTTGCGAATCGTGTCAATAACAATGGACACCATCCGTTAGTTAATAAATGACATCTAATTTTTTTTTGTCAACTCGTAAATATTACGGTCTTCCGTAACTTCTTTCTTATTACTACACAAAATTTTCCACACTCATTATGTCCATTCGTACCGATCTGATCGCTTTGTACTATGCTACGTAACGAAGGGTTCTCAATGAACACCATTTCTTTGTATGTAAATATCACCTTATATTATTTATCGATACTACATTGCTAAGTTCCTCGATTACGGTTCGGGGATTACATATGAACATTCAGTATTATCGACATTCATTATATGCCAATATGGCATTATTATATCATGTTGATATCATGTTATAACATATATCATGTTGATGAGATGGTCTTATTTGATTCTATACAACGCATGGGTTACAATGAATACCAGTTTGTTCCACAAATGTCATGTAATAATATCTATCTACGCTGAAATTCTACGATCCCTCGCTACGGTGCATGTCTTACATATGAAAATTTAAAATTTTGGTCATTAATTATGTTTAAATAATATATTGATATGATTGTCCTATATTGTTTTACGCATCGCGGGAATTATAATAGACCTCACTTACTTACACAAAAGTATCATCTAATACTATTTATCGAACCGGATATATTATAGTCCACCGGTACGGTTCGATGCGTATGTGTGACACATCAAAGTTTTCGACACTCATTCTGCCAATGTACTATATCAATGTGAAGCTATTATGTTATACTACGAAACGCAGGAATCACTTTTACCAACTGTTTATATATATATATATATATATATATATATATGTATGTATGTA
>NIPQ01111116.1:0-15349 GCA_002806875.1 Lepidotrigona ventralis hoosana | reverse complement strand
CAAAGCTGTTGAAGGCATTGCTCCTAGTCAACCACAAGGTAAAAGTTCTTTATAATGCTTTTTAGAACAATAGAACTACTATATTAATCGGTATTATTTTTTAATATTTGGGATTTTTTTTTTAATTGTTAGCATCAAAACAAGTGTATCGACCACCTTCTGCCAGAGGGGAAACTATTTGTTTCAAATTACGCGATGATGAATTGCATAAAGCTGGAATAAAAAAAAATCCAAAGTGTAAGATAAATTTGGAAATTTAGCATCAAAACAAGTGTATCGACCACCTTCTGCCAGAGGGGAAACTATTTGTTTCAAATTACGCGATGATGAATTGCATAAAGCTGGAATAAAAAAAAATCCAAAGTGTAAGATAAATTTGGAAATGTTAAATTATAGATACAAAGTAAGTACTTTATTTTTCATGTATCCAATGTTATAGCTACAACAAAAGCAAAGAAAAAAACGAAGAAAGGTACAAAGGAATCGGAATCTTCTCAATCAAGTAATTCAAGTACAAATGGACAAGTTACTACAAGTACAGAAACTCAGAATTTAACTACAAATGTTCCTGAATGTGATAATTTGGAGAGGAGTAAGAAAATTAAAAAAATTAAAAGTGTAAGACTGTACTTTTTGTTATTAATGCTAAATAAAATAAAATAAATTATTTTAATTTTTTATTATTTCTCATTTTTTATAGAAACTAGAACAGATTTCAAAATTAAAGGAGCTGCAAGTAGCTGGGAAACAATTAGAAATCAATCAATTGGACAAGATCAAGAAAGAAGCTGACTTGATGAAGGAACTTGAAGAGCTCGCTTTATGATGAATATTTCAAATTGTGGATATTTATGGTTTTTAAAAAAAAAAGTCTAAACATTTCTTTTAAAAATGGAAAATGATCTCGATCTTTCACGTACAGAAGTTACGTTCGACTCTACATAAAATTTTCATTCTCTGAAGAGATAGTGGGAACAAACCAAATTTTGAAAGTGAATGAAATAGGTTTCCACATTTCTCATCGATATTAAAATCTAAAAATATAAATTTCTTTTTTTAGCGATGATAATGAAATTAAAATGGTCCATCGCTAAATCTTTCCTTTGATACTTGAAAATGGAAATATTTTTTTTTTTCTTGATGAGTTTGTTAGTCTAAGTATAAGTATTTCAAAATAACATTGAAGAATGGGCATTGAAGATTGAACAACAGTCCAATAACGACCAAGCTTCCTTATCATATAGCCCTGTGTAACAATGTTGCATTACAGAACACTTAAGTAATTTTTCTGATATTACATTTGATAAATAAAAAATTGTACAGGGTGAATCGTATTATCTTGCAATTACTTTGAAATGTTGACACGTAGCGATTTGCCCCGTATAAAGTGCAAATGTAATGGAAAGTGCGAGATGAAAAAAATAATGTGATTATAAAATCGAATGCACGTAAAATTCGTTCCTGGACATAGGTGCTGTAATTAATTTCAACATTTATGTTTCTAAATTATTGCGTACTATGCGTATATTGCGTTTTTGTTTCATTAATCTCTTTATAAAAATTGAATGTTGAGGGTTAAATATAGACATATCATTTTGTGATTTCATAATTATTACAGTCATTTCGTGACTCTTGTACTAGTATTTTTTGAGAACNTTTTTTTTTTATATATATATATATATATATATATATATATATATATATATATATATATATATATATATATATATATATATATATTTCTGGTTTGTGTCTTGCATTATACGTTTAAGATTCAGATTTTATATTTTTGTTGCTGTCAAGGATTATAAGACTGGTCAGATTAAAAGTACATGGCACAGTGTAACAAATAAATTGAAGAAAGAAAACTGCCAAACAATTACTACCAACTATATTCCACGACTAAAGGAACATTTTTAAGTAATAAAGAAAATTTAGCTTTTTGAATTAGTTGATTTTTTTAAAATACTGTTCTTCAATGATGTTCAAAGTTATCCTTGCTTATTTTTCAGATTGTTGTATGAACATTCAAAAGTAATCTATGTTCTAACAATATAATAGTTGTTGAATTACTTGTTTTAATTTAATATTTACTAATTTTTAGGTTTATTTGAACATTCGAATTCGTGCAATGTAATATTGTGCAAGTCAATAGAAAGAAAAGCATTTTTTTAATACCTTATTTCTACCTTTTTTTTTGATAAAATGATTGACAAAAGTTAAATATAATTGGAAGAACCTATATAGTACAAGATAATTATAATTATAGAAATTATGTATCATTATTCCTGATATGTACATTCAATTATATACATGTAAATTATGGATTAATAGCGAGTGATGACGAATATATCATAAAACGAATGACATCAAAAGAAAAATCGCAATCGCCAATGTTGTGTATACTTATGTGAAATTTATGAAAATAAATGATTTTGAAAACAACTAATGTCAACGATATATAATATATTTTTATGAAAGTGTATTTTCCCTGTATTACAATACACACACACACACACACACACACACACACGTGCGCGCGCATGCATGAATTCTCACGTTTATCAATTCATTTGAATTATTAACACATCTACATCATATAAATTATTATTTAATTCGATGATATTTTAACAAAAAAAAAAAGGAGATTAAAATTAAAACGTAATATGTATTATTACATTTTCATAAAGTAAGAATGGCACAAAGGCGGCAAGACAATAGGGGGTTGAAAAATCTATGTATACAGGTGCGCTTATGTATCATTGAAATTCTATGTACATGTCGGAAAAACAAATTGCATAAAACAATTTATTAGTAAAGGTAGTCTTTGGAAAAGAATTGTTTCGATTGAAAAAGAAAGGAAGAAAAAATGAAAGAAAGAAAGAAAGAAAGAAAAGAAAAATAAAATAAAAAAGTAAGGGTTGAAAAAGGCGGTCTAATCGAAAATTGGAACAAGCAAGGAAGTGGATGAGAAGCATCGTGAATGTGGTGTCTCAGTGGTCGTTTTAACTCGAGGGCGACGGTAGCGCCGTAAGATAGTCATGTTTACAGATTCGCCAGTGAGTTCTACAACGTCACGTCAAAAAGTGCAACAAATTTCTACCACCATTTACTATGTATGTAAAGGTGCGTTCAATCGATAGAAATATGGTGCGATAATCGGTGATAACAGAAACGTATTGTATGCCACGTCACGTTGTTGAACACGATCCGGTATTATTTTCGAGAAGGGAATTGCAAAAGATTTTCTTTAATACGGGAATGCTAATCGTTAGGATGGCCGCCATTTTGTCCGGAGGTGGCCCGGTTGAGTGAACGGGGCGAAAATAGTTGCTCCCTGGACACACGGAGGATCGTTGAAATTGCATAGGTACCGGTTACGTGGCTATCTGTTTCACTTTTATCTCTCTAATTAACGAACGAAATCTGACGCTCGTGGTAAGAAGTGGCGCGTAGATATAGATAGAGAAACATCGGGATTCCCTTTCTCGTCGCCACTCGACATTAAGCCCTTTGTAACGCACGCTGTATACGTATTATCTCGCGTAATTCTTCCGAGTAATTCTAATTTACCGACGATCGTTCGTGAAATTCGTTGGCTCGACGATGATCCGCGATCGGCAGAAAGCAGACGACCACTCGCTCGTTTCCTGATTCTAATTTTTGACGGTTGACAGTTCGGTACGTTTGACGATTACACCCGAGAAATAAAAAGAAGTATCGAGAGGAGAGGAGAGGAGAGAAGAGAAAGAGAGAGAGAGAGAGAGAGAGAATGTGTATGCATGTGTGTGAGAGAGGAGGAGATAGAGAAATTCACGACATGACATCGTACCTTTCATGAATTGCGAAATTCCAAAGAAATACACAGACCCTTGGACATGATTGTTAGTTTTGTTGTTGGTTTACACGCGAATTCGAGTTCACGTTCCTTCGTTCAGTTCAAGACGAATAATTGGAACTTGTTGGCTGAAACCTTAAAAAGATCATGCTGTCATGCGATTTATTAGAATGTGCGAAACGTTCTTCGTTATGGTTTTCTTTCCTCTTTCTCCATAGTTTTCTGTTAAATTATCGATAGTTTACCGGTATCCCTCGAGGGGAACTTGAACCATACGATTCTCTTCTTGCAAATTTTTCACCTCGCTATTNTTTTTTTTTTTTTTTTTTTTTTTTATGGTCGGTCATGTTTGCAAGATTAATATTTCTTAAATCGCTTAAATAATATCAGATTTGTTAATGATGCGTGTAGAGTAACGAGGGGATGAAACTCATTTGATGGATATAAAACTTGTAAAGAGGCTTTGAGTCTAATATCTAATAGCCTTAGTATTGTTAATGCTAAGCTCCTTAATTATTAGATTAGCATTCTATTTATTCAATTGTGAGATAGATCATATTCTTCAAGATTTTCAATTTCCTTTCCGATAGAATTTTGGTTACTTTGTTTCAGATAATGTAGGTATAGTTTATTCAACCAAGGCCTTTAGGGTATAATTATATTTAATGTCAGTGAATGAGTTGGATGGTTGTTATTGGTGGTGCGATTATTGGACCAAGAGGTATTGAGACAATTGGAATATAGCAAAGAGCACACAAAATGACGATTGCCACAAGAGGCCAAGGAGTAGGCATAGACCCTCCTGACAGCCAGCAAAGTACACAGGTATACAAGTTATTTTTATATTAGCTAATTATATTTTATTTATTTATACTATATATCTATGCTTTATGCAATATTTTATTTATAAAATTTATTGTATTGTTTCATATATAAGCATTACAACATGATTTACATACATTTTTTTTTATATCTATGTATTATTGAATAATGATATATAATGCAGATGCACAGTCCACCGGGTCCTCAACAATTAGCTGACACAATGTCAGGACTTCAACTCACGGAGAATGTGGTACAAACAGAATGCACCAATGATACCTTAGCTTCAGTAGAGGATAGTAATCAGCTCCATGGTGAGCCAGATTTTCCTGTTGCAAAACTCAATATGCTTCATGAAAAAATATCTAGTCCACGATGGGTTGTACCAGTTCTACCAGAACAAGAGTTAGAATGCCTGTTACAAGCCAGTATCGATCTTTGTAAAAAAGGTTAGCTATAACGAGCAATTTAATCGAATTATTTTAATTGAATAAAAAAATTTTTAAATTCGAGCATGTAACAATAAATGGAAATTTGTATTCAGGAATTGATGTACAAAGTGAAGCGTGTCAGCGCTTTTTTCGAGAAGGACTCACTATTTCTTTTACCAAAATATTGACTGATGATGCAGTAAGTAGTTGGAAAATGAATATTCAAAATTGTATTAACGCAAACTGTGAGCGATTGGTGGATCTATGTATTCTGAAATTAGATGAGGACTGGTTTCCTCTTCTTGATTTGCTGGCAATGGTTTTTAATCCTAGTAATAAGTGAGTGCATGTTTTCTTACCAAAGACAAGACTGTATTTTTTCTAACATGTTTTATCGATATTATATTTACAAATTTTATTTCAGGTTTCATACATTTAATGCTGCAAGGGTCTCAGAAACTGTCCCTCCAGGCAGTGATATTCCTGATGAACAGCTTTATGCACGGCCACCTTCTGATTCAAGAAGTCCCCGTGGTTGGCTAGTGGATCTTATAAATAGGTTGATAAAACTACTTACTAACAACCTTTGTTTCATAGTTTGTATTTTATATACAATATATTCAATATATTTTCTTTTTTACAGGTTTGGAAGCCTTAATGGATTTGAAATTTTGCTCTCTAGATTTCAGAGCGGCCGAAATTTAACAGTACCAGTTATTTATGCTTTAATTAGACCTTTTGGTTTATGTTATGAATTACTTACTGTTCACACAATAGTCAAATATTTAATGCCTATTGTGGTAAGTATCTTGTGGAAAGTATTAAAAGTATTTAATTACATTTGAATCTATATCTGTTGTACATCTTCATGTGTATAGGAAATGGTACCTGTAATTTTGAATAATTTAACTGATGAAGAGTTAAAGAAAGAAGCGAAAAATGAATCAAAAAATGATGCAATATCAGCCATAATCAAAGCCGCCAAATGTTTAGTGTCACGGGTACCACATCAAGAGGAAATGATTAAAAATTTGGGGATTCTGAGACTGAAAATGATATTGAGACTCTTACAAATTTCTTCATTTAATGGAAAAATGAATGCTTTAAATGAAGTAAATAAAGTAATAGCCACTGTTAGTTTTTATCAACATCGAAATGCAATTGTTGAGGAAGAAGAATGGCTTACTGCAGAATGTATGGCTGTAAGTTTGAAATTTATTCCAGTTTAGATGTCGTGTAATTTATCGATAAATATTGTAAATAATATCGTTTTGTTTTTATAGAAATGGATAAAGGAAAATGGAGTATTAGAAATCGTTTTAAGAGATTCTTTACATCAGCCTCAATATGTTGAAAAGTTGGAAAAAATTTTACGCTTTATTATAAAGGAACGAGCATTAACTTTAGAAGATTTAGACGCCGTTTGGGCAGCACAAGCTGGGAAACATGAAGCTATTGTGAAAAATGTTCATGATTTATTAGCCAAACTTGCTTGGGATTTTAGTCCTGAGCAACTTGATCATTTATTTGAATGTTTTCAGGTGTTCACATTGTGAAATTATATTATTGATTCTACCGATTATATTATAACTTAATTAAATCCTTTTTTTTTTATTCTAGATGAGTTGGAAGACTGCTAATAAGAAACAAGGAGAAAAATTGTTAGAATTAATTCGGAGATTAGCAGAAGATGATAAGGATGGTGTAATGGCGCATAAGGTATTCAAAATTTCACATTATATGAGCCATAAAATATGCTATTAATTCTATGTAAGTTTAATCGTATTTTCCGTTATTATCAGGTATTAACTCTTTTTTGGAATTTGGCTCATTCTGATGAGGTGCCTACAGAAATAATGGATCAAGCATTAAGTGCTCATGTAAAAATTCTTGATTACTCGTGTTCACAAGAAAGAGATGCTCAAAAGACAATTTGGCTAGACAAATGCGTGGAAGAATTAAAGAATAGTGACAAATGGGCTTTGCCTGCATTAAAACAAATTCGAGAAATATGCTGCCTTTATGAACCAAATCCTAATATAGCATGTCATGGTCAACGGAACCATCATTACAGGTATATTTATTTAAATGTAAAATAATAATAATTCAATTTACAATTGATATCTATAATATAATTCATTATGCAGGCAAGATGTTATAGAACGACTTCAAGCAGAACATACTGCAGTAATTCTCGTAACAAACAGTTTAACTAACTATATGGATAAAGTGCGGCAGTTGGTTAAGGAAAATCCAGATTTGGACGCAAATATTTATATGCATGACGGTCGTTACAATCATATTATGCAAGTGCAGGAAAGACTTAATTTCCTTCGTTTCTTATTAAAGGTAATATTTATATCCATGTTGTAACAACAACTCGTTGCACATCGTTATAGTTCATAGTTATATAGTTTATGTTCATATTTATATTTTTATAGGATGGACAACTATGGTTATGTGCAGATCAAGCTGAACAGATCTGGCAATGTTTAGCGGAACAAGGTGTATTTGTATCCGATCGTGAAGCATGTTTCAAATGGTTTTCAAAATTAATGGGAGATGAACCAGATCTTGATCCAGCAATAAATAAAGATTTTTTCCAAAATAATATATTACAGTTAGATCCGACGCTACTTACGGAAAGTGGTATTAAATGTTATGAAAGATTTTTCAAGGCTGTCAATTCTAAGGAAGGAAAATTAAAATTGAAAAGACGAACATTTCTTATGGATGACGTTGATCTAATTGGTACAGATTATTTGTGGCGTGTAAGTAAAACTTAATATTAATATTAACTTTCTATGTTAGTAAAATCTTGAATCATATATCTTCATACACTTCTTTATTCAGGTTGTAACTAATAGTCCTGAAGAAATTGCAAATAGGGCTATAGAATTATTAAAAGAAGTGAATACTAATTTAGGGCCACGACTTCAGTCATCAGTTCTGGCGTTTCACGTAACATATATAGGAGAGTGTATGGATAGGTTGAAAGCTCATTATGACACTGTATCTGTTTTAAGTAAAGTGTACCTTGAAGGAAAAGAAGAACGTGAACAACAAATGTCAAATAAAATTAAAGTAGAAGCTATGAAAATGTGCCGCGTTATGAAGGTGTTACAGGAATATATAAATGAGTGTGATACAACATTTCCAGGAGAACGAAAAATATTGCCATTGCATAGGTATTTATTTGTAAAAATGATGAACTTTCTAGTGAATAATATTAATATTCTATCGTATTTAATTACAGAGCAGTTCGAGGGAAGCACTTATCTCTTATCATTCGTTTTGCAAATCCTGGACGCAACGTGGATGATATCGAAATATTTACACATAGTAATGATACTTTGGGATCATTAAGACGACAAATATTACGCAGAATTAAAGCAAATGGATCGAATGTGAAACTTGACTTATTTCTTAATGGAGAACCTTTGGAGTCAACGGATGATAGAAAACTACTCTCCCAAACTCCATTGAGGGATAAAATGGTATATATTATTTATTTTCTTTGAAACATAACAATGACAGAATAATTAAAGAATTAAATATTTGTCATACAGCTATTGTCTGCAAAACTGAGCCAAGTAAATAGTAATTTGCCGAGTTCGCCAGATAGTAGTTCAGATAGTTCTACTAGTTCTCCACACCATCCATACGACGGCCCAGATGTAGAAGCAGAAAATAGTTTACCTGGCGTGGTATGTCAATTTATGTTTATATAAAACTAAAATTTTTTGTTATTTATTATTACTTTAATTTATCTTTGAAAACTTAAAAATTTTGTGTTTTCATTACAGGTTATATCGCAAAGATCGCAGTATGCTACATTCTTCTTTCAATTAGCAGATCTTGGATGTAGTCTTCAACATGCGCAATTACGTGATGGTGCAAGAAATCTTTTACAACTGGTGCCACCAGATACACTTACTGTATCACGATTGCAGTCGTTATTTGGTCACTGTAAAGATGACGATAATTTAGATAATGGTCTTTGTAATGAACAAAATACTACAGTAGATTCTTTATTTTTTACTGCAAGTTCTAGCCAAGTTTTATACAATTTAGAGGTGAGACATTTTTCTGACATTTACACGTTCTTGGTTATATATATATGTATATATATCGAATAATTCATAATAAATTATTTATATTTCAGGTTTTATATAGTTTATTAATGCCAGTTTTAGATCCAATGTCAGAAAGAGCATTTGAGTTTCAGTGCAATTTCATAAAAAGTGGCGAAGCTGGTGTTATTCTTGAAATGTTAACTAAAAATAAATTTTTACCAAATGCAGACGAAACTACTAAACGAGCAGCATATTTAACAGTGTTAAAATTATGTAAACTCCTATTAACGACAGTGGGTAATGTGATGGCCTGTGTAATGGATGAAGTGCAGCAAGCTGGAATTTCGGAGAATCACGATAATCATGTTCATAACAATCGAGGCCCGGTAGCGGTTTTGAAACAAGCCTTACAAAGTGTACCTAATCAGAATACTGAATATATGTTGAGGAGTGTAGCAACGAACTTAGCGCAGCATTTAGCGCTTCGGATGTTGTGTGGAGCAGCGGAATCTGACAAATGTCGGCAGCTTTTTATGCAAGCCCTTTCCTGGGAGCTACCAGATGTAGCTACTATTCGTGCCATAATTAGGCTAGCATGGGCAGCATCTACAGGTAATCTAAACAATATAAATGCATCTGCTGAGATGCTTCATACACTTCACGAAATAAACGAAAAGGAAACGTCAAATAATCCTGACAATAACGATGTGTTAGTATGTAAAGAAGCATTAGAAGTTTTGACAATCGCTTTGGTATTGAATCCAACTGCGTTAGAATCATTATCAAGGGATAAAATGTGGCATACCTTTTTAATAGACCTTGTGCTTTTGAGTACATCGAGAGTGGTTAGAATGGCTGCAGCTGAACAGTTTTTTCTTATATCGACGTGGTACAGTAGTGGTCATCAACCATTACTTTTTGCAATAACATTACTTTTCACCGTTTTGAACACTACGGTTATGGAACATGCAAAACAGAGTCACGAGTACTTTCAGCTTTTATGTAGATTATTAAACTTTGCACACATGTCGGGATGCCCTCTTCTGACTGCTGAAACATTATTGAACATCGAAATAGCATGGTTAAAGAAAGTACGAGACAATGTTAAAGAAACTGGAGAAAGTCAGGTTGACGAAGCTGTCCTCGAGGGTCATCTTGGTCTTACTAAAGAATTACTAGCTTTCCTACCTCCGAGTAAAAAATTCGAACTTGGCTCCGATGAAAAACACGGTGTGAATTTGATCAAAGAATTGGTCGAAGATTTCGTATTTCCTGCATCGCGTCTTATGCTGCAGCTTCGTAGCACTGGAGAGCTAAGTGCTTCGCAAGCGAGCCCAGTATGCATGACTCCTCAATCGACTAGCGCAGCATTTGATTTACTTGTAGGTCTTTGTGTAGGCTGTGTACCTAACATGAAACTTCTAGTCACAATGCTCACTGATATGTTCTACTCCGAGAGAGATGAACCGCTAGTAGAATGGGATTATTTACCACCAGTCGGGCTTAGACCATTGAAAGGCTTTGTAGGACTAAAAAACGCGGGTGCAACTTGTTATATGAACTCAGTATTACAACAATTGTACATGGTTGAAAGTATACGAGTTGGACTTTTGGCTGCGGAAGGTGCAGCGACAGATTTGAATGAAGATTTTTCGGGAGAAGAAAGAATTGAAGGAGAACAAACGATAGAAGCAAACGATAATGATACAAATGAAGAAAAATGCGGGGCAGACGAATCCCGAAAGGAATATAATATTGGCATCTTAAAGCAAGTTCAAGCAATCTTTGGTCATTTAGCATATAGCAAATTACAATATTATATACCTAGAGGACTTTGGAAACACTTTAAGTAAGCATCCACATTTAGATGTATGATTATCGAAATATAATTATGGAAATATTCAACTATGCTTTTTATTAATATCATTTTCAGACTTCAAGGTGAGCCTGTTAATCTTAGAGAACAACAAGATGCTGTAGAATTTTTTATGAGTTTGGTGGAAAGCTTAGACGAGGCATTGAAAGCCTTAGGACATGAACAGATAATGAGCAAGATTCTTGGTGGTTCATACAGTGACCAGAAAATCTGCAAAGGTTGCCCTCATAGGTACCTTTTTAATTCTTAAATTTTTCTTTTTTCGATAAACTTCAATACCGCATTACATTATCTTCAGATATTCCAAGGAGGAGCCGTTTAGTTTGATAAGTGTGGATATCAGGAATCATAGTAATTTATTGGACTCTCTTGAGCAGTATGTGAAAGGAGAATTATTGGAAGGTGCAGACGCTTATCATTGCGACAAATGTAATAAAAAGGTATAAACGTTAAATACTTGGAAAATATTCATAACATTTGTTACTTATTTGATTAATAAATTATACTTTTAGGTCGTAACAGTAAAACGATTATGTGTAAAGAAGTTGCCACCTGTTTTAGCGATACAGTTAAAAAGATTTGAATATGATTATGAAAGGGTATGCGCTATAAAATTTAATGATTATTTTGAATTTCCAAGAGATTTGGATATGGAACCTTATACTGTTTCTGGACTCGCTAAACTGGAGGGAGAAGTTATAGACTGCGATTATGAGGAATCAGTGAAAGGGACTTGCACTAAATATCAATTAACTGGCATCGTAGTACATAGTGGCCAGGCTAGCGGTGGACATTATTATTCGTATATTTTACATAGGTACTAAAATATTCACGTATGCATACATTGATATTTACGCACTGCCTTTAATACACATAACTTAATTTTATTGTTGTATTTGTCTGTATATAGGCAAAATGATGGTGTTGCAAAGTGGTATAAATTTGATGACGGCGATGTCACGGAATGTAAAATGGAGGAAGAGGAAGAAATGAAATCTCAGTGTTTCGGTGGTGATTATTTGGGAGAAGTGTTTGATCATATGCTTAAAAGAATGAGTTATCGAAAACAAAAACGATGGTGGAATGCCTATATGTTATTTTATACCAGATTAGATGTAGAGGAAAATTCTTTAATGAAAAGCGTTAATGAATTATCGTTATGTAAGTATCGTTTGAAATTCATTTAATTTTATTTATCAGAAAGTTGTACTCATTTATTATAAACATGTTGTAACTTTTAGATACGAAGCTAGGAGTTATGAAAATGCCCCCAGCTATTGAATATAGCGTCAGAAAACAGAATATCAAATTCATGCATAATCGAAACCAATTTAGTGCAGAATATTTTCAATTTATTAAAAAACTTGTATCTTGTAACCCCCATAACATCAATAGGCAAAATATGAATGAAAAACTTGTAAGTTGATTTGATGAATAATTTCTTTTTAACTTTATTACATATCAGACATATGCAATTTCTTAAAATTATGCTTGTAGAGTCCAGAGCAGGAAGAACTTGCAATGCTATCCGTACAATTGGCATCAAGATTCCTGTTTTATACAGGTTTTCATACTAAGAAAACTTTACGCGGTAATGCAACAGATTGGTATGACATCGTTTGTCATCATTTACGCAGTAGCAAAGCAGTGCGATCGTGGTTTGCTCATAATGTCCTATTTAACCACCCACATAGGTATTACTATAGGTTTTCTTAAGTATACATTTATCAAGCTAATTAAATAAAACTGAATATATATATATATATATATATATATATATATATATATTTTAATAAAATTAATTCATTTTTAGATTTTGTGAATACTTGTTGAGCTGTCCTAGTACAGAAGTCCGAACAGCATTTCTCAAAATTTTGGTATTTCTCGCACATATTTCCCTTTTGGATGGCCCATGTGTGCCACCTAGTTTAAACGCACCAAGTAAGATTTTTAGATAGATTTTTATTTCCAATAAAATATAATCTGAATAATTCGCTGACAAATCCTTTGTATATTTTTAGCTATACTTTTGGATCCAACAGCAACACTTAGTGATCATTTATTGCATGCAGTACTTTCTTTACTTCATCGTGAAATCTCAGATCATGGGCGTCATTTGCCACATTATTTCTCTCTGTTTCACACGTATGCGTCGCTTGGTATCGCTGAAAAGGCTCAATTGCTTAAGGTAATTTATTTGTTCTTCTACTGTAAAATACTTAATCATTTATGAAGACTATGTTACTTACAATAATTTGTTTTATTAAATATCGTAGTTAAATGTGCCGGTTACATTTATGTTGGTTGCGATCGATGAAGGACCCGGTCCTACGATAAAATACCAATATCCTGAATTAACTAAATTGCATCAAGTAGTTAGTATGTTGATACGTTGTTGCGATGTATCATCGAAAGCACATTCGAGTCTTGCACAGTCAGGAGTAGCACCTTTACCAAATCCATATGGCGATCCGGCATGTCAAAATGAATATTTGATGCCTATTCAACCACAGGCAGCCGATATTCTCTTCGTTAAAAACAGGTAGATTTCCCTTTGGAATAAAGTACACTTAAAGTCCAGATAAATGTGTGAAGTGTTTTAATATATTTACACAAATTGTAAATTTTCTCATCTAGTTATATGAAAAAATTGATCGAAGATGCAGATGTTAACGTGACTGAGGATACAGTGAAATTATTGCAATATTGTTGCTGGGAGAATCCTCATGTATCACGAACCGTTCTCAGTGAATTACTGTGGCAAATTGGATTTTCTTTTGCACACGAAATAAAACATCATACAGACCTATTACTTGCAGTACTTCTTATGGAGGATTCATGGCAAACCCATCGTGTTCATAATGCCCTTAAAGGTACAACCGTTGCAGGTGTAAGTTTAATCTAAACCTCTTCGGTACGAGATTCATCCGACTTACTGAGAGATATACATAAGTATAGCGCAGATATACATAATATTATTATTAAATATAAGATGAAGTGTAGATAATAATCACGAAAAATAAGCGTTAAAAAATAATTGTATTATGTATTACTGATATTACGGCTGTAAAACCGTAATATAATTATTAGAACTGAGAAATTTCACTAAAGTAAAGATATGAATGAAAAGCATAAATAGTTGACAGTCTGCTGTATTTGCTGTGCTTATAAACTTCAGTCGATTGTACCGAAGAGGTTACGAAATATTAAAACCTGAGATCGTAAAATGTAATTATCATTAGGTGTACCAGATGAAAGGGAAGGTTTATTCGAGATAATACAAAGAAGTAAACACCATTATCAGAAGAGAGGTTATCAGTGCATTAAGTGTATGGTGCAGCTTTTTAGTAAGTGCAGACCTGCACATCAGCTTCTGCATCATAGTTCCGAGTTGAAGAGGAAGTGGATACACGCTACTGACTGGCTTCACGAGGAACTCGACAAAGTATTGAACAATAATAATAGTTAATTACAATGGCATAGAAAGAAACTTGTGTATCAAACAATATTGATCCTATTTTCAGAGACCATACGCTTCTGCGGCACCATATACCCATGCCTATAGCAATTGGTCTCCACCAGCTCAATCTAATGATTCTGCGAATGGTTATGTTTTGGAGCGTAGCAATAGCGCGAAGAAAACATTGGAAAGAGCATGTGAACTTTGTCCGGACGAAGAGCAGGAGGTAGAAGACACGAGCGAAGATTGCACAGAGGAGACAGAGAAATACCAGCCACAGAATAGAGACTTGATGCGATCGAGACGCAGTTTAGTATGGGGATGTATAGGGTAAGATTTTACAAAACAATTCTATTCAACTTCATTTATTGTTATATAAATCATAAATCATTTTTCTCGTTTTCCAGTTATTCTGACGTCACTGTAATACAACAAATGCAAGAAGAACAACAATCTCAACCTAGACCATCTCCAGTTCATACTCCTCTTTGGTCTCAATCCCCGGTTATACTCACACCACCAGCTCATCAGTTACATAGTCCACAGAATTGTGAGTCGTCACAAAATACCAGCCAGGATCCATAATGAACGCTACATGTTGACGTTCTACCAAGTTGCTGCCTCGGTGAAACCGTTTCAAGATATTTAGACATTACTACGCCAGCAGCTTGGTGCCGAACAATGGAGGCACCTGTACAGATATAACTCGCAGATTTATTCTCTTTCGCTGGTATTCACGAACTTGCATTTGTAACCTAACAGTTTTACTGTGGGCAGTTACTTTCATAAATGATACGATGTGGCATAGCTATTTGCACTATTGAGAGAAAAAAAAAAAAAAAAAAC
>NIPQ01111088.1:0-15139 GCA_002806875.1 Lepidotrigona ventralis hoosana | reverse complement strand
TAGAAAAAAAAAAAAAGAAAAAAGAAAAGCTGTTTCCTTCGTAGTAAGACGCATTAGATCGAAATCTATCGTGCCAATCGTGCCCAAAACGAACGAGGGTGGAAAACTCCAGAAATTCCATCTGCGTAATTTATTCGAACGCGGTCGATCTCGAGGGGAGGAGGGGGGGGATAGGAAAGGGGAAAGGTTAACTTTTTTAATTAGCCGCGTTTACGAGAATGTAGAGGAAGCTAGGAAGGCTTTGCCACTCGGTAGCAAAGACGAAAGAGAAATTTACGACGACGATGGGCGTAAAAACGTCTCGATCGGATAACGTGAAAAGTTGCGGCGCGTTTGAGACGGCGGGAAGCAGAGAGGATGACGCGAGCACGCACGCAGGCAGACACGCATCGCCCGATTATTCGGTACTCTTGCCGCCGAGAGGAGGCTCGAAAGAGACGCGATCTACTGCGCAGTTTTTCTTTCTGGTGCGCGGCAGGCAACTCTCTCTCTCTCTCTCTCTCTCTCTCTCTCCTCTCTGTGTGTGCACGCAACTGCGTCTCGGCGATGCGTGCGAGTCGAGTGCACGCGCCGCGGCGGCACTCAGCATCGGAAACGCGAAAGCGCGCGTATTCTTCTTAGAAATATGTAGGGGGCTAGCGGGAGTAGGGGGCAGATGCCGTGTAATGACATTTTCAGTGCGGTTCGTGCTTTTGTCGGAGCGTGCAGCACCCGCACGCAGACTGCGTGGGACAGAGAAAGAGGAAAGGAACCGAGACAGGGCGAGAGCGAACGAGTCGAGTGCGCCGGGTTTTACGTCCTTCGGCCCTTAATTCCGTAAAGCGACACGACTTTCTCTCTCTCTCTCCACCCCTCTTATTCTTCTGGCATCCTTTACCCCCGCTAACTTTCCTCTACTCTGCTGCTTCACCCTCTTTCCTTCGCTTTCTCCTCGATTTCTCTCTTCTTTTTCCTTCCCACGCCTCCCATTTTCTCTTTTTTTCCAAGTTTTCTTCTTCTTCTTCTTCTTCTTCTTCTTTCTTCAACGCAAACAACAAATCCCCAAGCGTACACCTCGGTTAAATGTTGGGAAATTTCCGCCGACGGCGTAACTCTCGATAAGAAGGCGCAATTAGGCGGTGGGTGTAGCTGCGTTTCTCGTTACGCAGGGGCAAGTATGAGCGACGAGCAACGAACAACCCTCCCCCCAATGGTTCCACCCCCAGGCTGGAAGCTATTCCTGCTTCTTTCAAGGCGCGACCAGTCCGGTCTTTTGTATCCGCACGGCGGAATCTGTGGAAACTTCGACCGTTCCCACGGGAGTTGATTAAACTCGCGTGACCCCTCCTTTGATCCTCTTCCTTCTTTGCTTTCCTTTCCTTGCCTTTCCTCGTCCCGCGTTTGCTCGCGTGCCGCCGTGTCACGCGTTTTCCCGAGCGTAATCCCTGACGCGTAGCTTCCGTTTTTCGTGAGGCCGCGCGGCCGGGGGAAATGAGATACTGACAGAACCGGGTAATTCCTATCTCCTTTGCTCGCTTCTGCTCGCTTCGTTCCCTTTGAACCGACCAAGAAAGCTGCTCTCCTGCTCTTTTCATGCTCCGACGACAAAGCGACCTTTCTCCTTCTCTCTCTTCATCCTCTGTGACGTTTCTATCGCGCTTGCAAATTCCATTTTTCCACAGTCTTACAAGCGTATTTTTTTCTGAACGAACTTTCCAAAGGAAAAAGGCCTTATAAAAAAAAAAAAAAAAAAGAAAGAAAGAAACGATCGGAGTTCGCTCCATCTGATCCAGCGAGTCGCGCTATTTTTCGATCAGCTCTGTGTTTCTCACTAGTCTCTATGTCTAGGTTTCGTCCGTGATTTTTTTGTGTGCTGGCTGCTGCTCGTCGTGGCGCGGGCCACCGGCGCTGTCTTCCCCGGGAAGCTACGACCTCGGCACAGAAATTAACGAAGCGGCGATAATTAAGAAACGAAAGTTTATGCGCGCGCGCTGCCGCGACATTTTATTACGCGGACGGAACGAATAAGCCCGGACGTCTCTCCCCCTCTTCTGCTTATGTCTCCCCATTCGTTTTCGGCTCGAGACTTGGCACAAGCGCGTAACACACGCTCGGCATCGTCGTTAAAAGCGAGGCGAACGAACCGCCGCGAAATAAAACGTCCGTCTTTCGTTTCGCAGCGCGACTTACCATCGTTTCCCTGCTTCGCTTCTAATTAAGCAAAAGTGTGCTAGAGCAACAGCATCAAACATTCTCGAGCTAATTCTCTAACTCACCGTCCAGTCCGTATTTCTTTTGACAATTTTCGAAAATATGTCGCCAGCCTGTTTTTCGAAGACGTTAGAACGTTCTAGAAACCTGTGGAACAGTTGACCAGTTCGTACAAGACTATCGAATCATTAGAATATCAGTTTGCAATTAACCATCAAGGTAGGATTTCGAAAGTTTTCATCAATCAGACAGGTTGAATCTTAGTTTTCAATGAACTATCGAGGTAGGATCGCCTTGAGAAACTCAGAATATTATCAAGCGATCATCGAAGTAAAATCTCTGTCGTTGAGTGAAATAATAATTAGTTATACATGAAACTTAAATTTTCCGGTGTCAAACTAATTACACAATGTAATAAAAAAAAAGAAAAAGAAAAAGAAAAATGACTTTAAAAAGTCCTTGAAAAAAACTTTACCTAAAAAACTCTGATTTCTCGATATTATTCACGATAGGCAAAAAACATTTCTCGCATCATCACAACTCGAAAAGATATTTAGATGGCCTCGCTTGATATTCTGTATATCATACATTCATATTAACAGTACACTGTTCGCTGCTATGAAGTTAAAGTGTTCTGAACGCCCAACGACCGTACGAAGAGTACAAAAGGGTTTCCAGCCCCCGAAAGAGCGAAAGGGAAACGCAGTTGAAGACATAAAAGAAGTAGCACGCGGAATATGCAGCGCGGAAATAAACGATTCTCAAAGTGGTATGTACAAAGGGGCGGCCTCTCTCTCTCTCTCTCTCTCTCTCGCCCCAAGACGCCAGCCAAGGTCCAGGACTAAATTGCGGCCAATCGCGATCGAAATCCGGGGCAAAGGAGCCCTTGCGAATCGGGAAGCTTTAATCCAACGTCGATTTCCTGCGAAAAGGCAATCAGGAACAAATCCTCGTCCCTTCGTAGGCAGGCAGCCGCTCTCGCCCCGCTTCGCCCTCGACCACCCACCTGGCCCTTGTCGGAGATCCTCTCCGTCGGCATTTACCCTCTCAACAGCCACTTATCGAAACCAAACGCGAGCCACTTTTAGGCTCCGCGACTGTGTCCCGAGCATCGATGAAATTTCTTTGACGAGAATTCTCTCCTCTCCTCTCCTCTCCTCTCCTCTCCTCGTTCTTGTTCTCGTCCTCCTGGTGGTGGCTGCTGCATCCAAGGTGTGTTTCTCCGCCGGTGTCGTTCCATTCGGCGCGCGCCAGCTTTATCCGAGGCTTTGGGCCGGCGGTTTCAGCCAAAGATCCCGAAAGGGCAGCACAGATATATCAGTTCCAGTGACTACCCTTCTGTTTTAATTAATTTCGTTACGGGGCCGAGGGTGGAGTTTCGATCGTCCGGACGCTGACGCGATAAAAGCTGACTCACGCCGAGGGCAACGCACCTCGACAAAGAGAGAGAGAGAGAGAGAGAGAGAAAGAGAGTTTGATAATCGAAATTCAATTGCGGGATCTTTCGCGGCAGATCGCCCCCGATATATATATATATATATATATATATATATATATATATATATATATCTCGATCGGAATCCGTTTCCTCCGTTTTTCCTTTCGGCAAGTATCTTCGCTGCGATCGACCCTTCGAAATCGTGTTTGAAGCTCGTAGCCACTGCTCGCGTAATTTCGCGAGAATAGCAGCTCCGGGCTTTGCCTCCGGTCGCGACAGTTGACAAACGACGGATCGTAATTTCGAAACGGCCGCGAGTAAAGAAAGCAAAGAAGGTAAAGAAGCTGGAAGACTCGAGAGCGCGGATACAGTTCATTTCCATAGCTGGTTGAGATTCTTCAACGAAAGTGGCAGATCGAATGCGCGATCGGTGTTATGATAATGAGCAGCTTCCCCGATCCCCGGCTTTCTCGACGGGGTGCGCGACACTGTGGGAACAGCATCGGTTCTCAACCGGCCACCCTCGCGATAGACACGACTCGTCGCTCGATTACGTATTTCGCAACAGAGATCTCTCGCCGAGGGCGGTGAGACGACGAGAATTCAGAGGTGCTTCCATTATCATAAATTCCACGACATCGGGACATCGGCTATTCCGGCGCATCGATTAAACGAGAGACACGGTCAGGCACAACGATTCGACGGCGCGGCCTCTGCCAGAGGCAGAAAACCGTGAGAAAATGGTCTTGGAGGACTCGGTGGAACCACGAAGGGAGAAGTGGAACAACGATGAGCGAGGGAAGAAAGGGCACAAATTGTCTAGAGATAGGAGTCAGGTCGAGCTCTTAGAAAATAAGCGAGTGGAGCAACGTTAGCAGGGGGTTCGGGGGTGGAGTAGGGGAGGTGCTAAGAGAGAGAGAGAGAGAGAGAGAGACGAGGGGGTTAGACGAGAGACCTCCGACTTCCTCTATTACCAATTCATGCCCCTCCACGAGCTGCCGATATATTCAAACCTCGCCGAGAAAAGGCCAGTCATTGTGTCGGCCTCTTTGTCGTCCTCTTGCCTTTCCTACTCCTCTCGTTATCCTCCTCCTCCACCTCCTTTTCCTTCTCTCGCAGTTCCACCCCCGCCGTTACTCCGTCGCTCCGTCTCTCCTCCTTTACACCTCCTCCTTGCCTCCTTGGTCTCGTTTCTCTTCTGCTGGAAAAGGGGCAGGGCCGCATACCTTTGTCAATAGCGAGCGAGCAAGCAAGCAAGCAGGAAGAAGACCAAGAGGAGGCAGAGGCTGGCCAGGTTGGATAAGAAAAAGGTGGAAAAAGGAGGAGAAGCGACCGGGAGAGAAAGAGGCAGCGGCGGTGGCGGCGACCAGGGGGCGGAGGACGACGAGGAAGCGAAAGACAGAATGAGCGAGGAGTCTGTTATGAGGTCTTTGAATACTAACGCAGCACGACCAACGGGGTTGCAAGTGAGAGGAAGAGGGGGGGGCAAGGGGGGAAGGACAGGGAGTGACTGGAACGGGTGGAGAAAAAGAGATCGAGCAGGCGAGGAAAAGCGAGACGAGAAAGAACAGAAGTGAAAAGACGACGAAGGAGATGGCCGGAGAGATGGAGAGCAGTTCAATGGATCGGAGAAGGTAAGAGGCAGCGAGAGAGGAGTTCTCGACTCGGAAGGAATTAGCGATTGGACCGTCCCATCGACGATTCGTTTCCTGCCACGCGAGAATCTTGAATTTCCATCCCCCCTCACCCTCACCCCAATCCAGCCAAACTCGCGAGAACAGGTCATTAGCTGAGCGCGAGGGAAATACGTTGACGCGCTTGTTTATTCCCTGGAGAATCCTCTTTCCGCTTGCTTTTTCTTTCTTTCTCCTCTATTTTCGTTCTCCGCCGAAATACCTTTCGACGACGAACAGTCCTCTCCCTTGTCCAAAAACCACACAGCCTTTTTGAAGATAATTATCGTTTCGTTTCGGGGAAGGTCGAAATGGTCGGGCAAGGATCCGACATCGCGAGATCACGTCGACGTAACTCTCGGCGCGGAGAGACCGGTGAATCCAGATCTGAATTATTCGGCAACAAAGGATTATTCCCGACGCTTTGACGTCTCGTACTCGAACTTATTAACCGACGCGTCAGCCGCGGGAAATTTATCTGGGCCAACAGGAAACAACAATTGGAAGGCCGTAATTACACGTGTCCCCGTCGTGCCGAGTCGAATGGAGAGAAACGCAGAAGACGCCGGCTGGCTGCGGTTTCGCGTGTGTTCGCGAATTTCACAGTCGACAATATCCTCCCGTCGTTTCGACTGACAGGGCCGACGAAAACAGAAACAGACGGGGTAGAGGGAGACGGGGGATCGGAGCGTGTGAAATCATCGTCTGGCCTCTCGAAACGCGTGGCACACGGCTGACAAAAGGAAACACAGGGATATAAGACCGCGGAGAGTGAATCAGTGGCTGTAGACGCGCCGGGTCATGAACTCGATGCAATTCAGCCGAGTCGCCGTTTCAGAAACGGCCGCTTTTCTCTCTCTCTCTCTCTCTCTCTCTCTCTCTCTTCGACGACAGCGGCTGTTATTGAAAACTGGCGACTGTGGAGAGGGACGACTGTGAACATTCGAGTTCGAAGCTTCGATCTCGGCCCCCATCTTGTTCTATAAATATTTCGCGGCCGAATTCACGTTTTGCCGCGTCTTCTCCGCCTATTTATCGTAGGCGCCGTGAAATCGATCACCGGACGAGCGTTTAATCCTTTCCACTATCGCGTTACCAGGCCATCAGCCGCGAATGAATTTTAGAAACCGGCGTACGCGGGCGTGTTTTACGCGCGCTCCTTTTGCGCCGCCGAAGGTTAATGGAACGATAAAGTCTGTCCCCGTTGAGTGTGTATTTAAAAATTGTCAACCGTTGGCGCCACTTTCATCCTCCGCTATGATGATATATATCTCCGATATGATCATAACTCATGACTGGCGGTTGATTTAAACCTGTCTCGTTGGCAGCTTCCTATTTGGCAGGAAAAAGTAGAGTCGTACCGTTGTTTTTCTGAGACAAGAGCTTCGATGCGTAATCGAACCGTGGCACGACATTATGCGATAAGTTTCAGAACAAACGACACACGCAAAGTTAATTAATTTCGGCTCGAACAGTTTCGTGAGTGAAGTGATTGTTTTTCAATGTTTTTTAGTAATCCTTATTTTGACTCTTTCTACGTCACGCCGAAGTATAAATATTTAATTTGGCTATGAAGCAGAACCAGATTCAATAAACTATGTATTGAAGAGAGCGACGAATACTTCGTTTGCGATTTTTATTCTATTAATTAAGATAGAAGATTTATGTGTTAAAGTAATTCAATCTCTTCATAAATACGATAAAAGTTCCTAAACTAGTAATTAATATCATTTTTTATAAAACGGGCCAAATAGAATAACTTTACATTTGTTAAAAAAGCAAAGTTTTGTCTTTTTTTTGTTATTTTAGCAAAAACAATGCTAAATAAAAAACAGCAACTAATAAAGATAAAAGTTTTATAACTGTTTAATAAACCCACCCCTAGGTGGCAAAACCGAGTACATATTTGCACACCTCCAGAAAATTTTATTTTCCCCGTGAGTCGAACAATTTTTTCCAAAAAGTTCGGTCATTTTCTTACTGCAATTAATAGAATATTTTTTTTTTGTCATCCGATTTTTTGTTCTACTCTACTCTCCCTTATCTCTTCGAGAGTACTAAGTCCAGAAAGCGAGAACGTGTAATGGATAAGATGAATGCTCGTCGATCGGAAAGAATTCAAAAATCGTGGTAGAAAATGTCGCGAAAAAACGACGCTTGGCGTCTAAAGTTAGACGCTGGCCGATCTCACCACCCCATGCGCTGCCTTCTCTATTTCTCTCTCTCTCTCTCTCTCTCAGTTTACAAATCGAAAAGCTCGTTTCTTTGTCGAGGGTACGCGGAAGGCCAACAACAACAAACCCGACTAGCAGGTTTTAATCGTACCAATTCATCTCGCCGGATCGACTAATTAAGTGGAATATGCAGCCATAACGTAACCAAACGTTGCCGCTACAACCGGTTGCCGGTTTGATCGATCGCGCCTAATGCCCTGCATTCCAACTGCACGGGAAGAACGAAATTTCCCCTCTCCGTCTGATGATCATTTGACAAACATGGCGAATATATTAGGTTGGTCAATAAATCCGTAAAAATGTAAGTAATTTCAGTTCAATCGTGAAAGACAGATCGCTCGTCCATTTGACACGTGACATTTCAAGCTTGGTTTTTCCAAAAATTCTGTGCAAAAATTGTGTTCTTTTTTTGTCGCGTATGGAAACGAGCATTTTCATTTCAAAAAAAGGACAGAATACGCAAAAGTAGTTTGCAAAATTGCAACGTTAGAGGCGCACTACGCTCAGAAAGATACAGATACCGATCAAGTAGAGATCGATAGCGACAAAATAAAGGCGTCAGTTTTTAGAAATCATCACTACACGACAAACGTTGCGGAAACGTATCAAGATCAAGTGTGGAAAATCATTTAAATTTAGAATACAAAACTTGGCCCTGGAATTCAAGATCAAAGTCAATTTTGCGGCACGTAATTGTTCAAATCGAAGGTGTAGAATTCATCCACGATAAACTTTCTTTCTCACCCTGTACATTGTTTAACAAAGTTGTTGCTCAATGTGTGAAAAAGTTTTGTGTCATTTATTTGGGGGAAAAAAAACCACACGAACTTTTTGCCTGCACCAATCCAATGCATCGAAACGTGACGAAAGGGTGGTTTCAAAATACATACGATGGAACTTGAAATTGTCCACGCCATTCTGAGTTTCGTACGATCGATTATACTTCCTTTATCTCGAAACGTACACGAATTCATCGTTTTATAAATCGTCTTCGTAAGCGCATGATATCTTGCAAGGATCGGCAGATCGATTCCACACGCTTCCAGGTATCATCGCAATAAACGTCGTCCTTACAAATAGTTCGACGAACTGCCGCAGCCGGCGCTACGAACGAGAACGAACGAAAGGCACAAACGATCACCCGGGAATCGCGTACAGGGACAATTAATCTCTTTGTCTGTGCTTCTTTCTCTTTCCAGGCTACGCGACAATTTCAAATCGATTCGTTCGCTGCCACTGATGCGACTTCGCGATTGCAATTTGTCGCGTACTCGCGGCTGTTACCATTCGCACGGCCGAGTATGACCTTGTGGGCATTCAGAAATGAGATTTTAATTTTACAGCATTGGACGACTCGTGGTCTCGTCTGATCCAGATCAGATATATTTCACTTTGTTGACGAGAACTTTAACGGTGACTTACTTTCATTTTAATGAAAACCTTCGAGAACCTACGTATCTACCTTGATGATGGTTAATTAACGGTAAACTGAGATTCCGAGAAATTCGAAATTCGCTTTGACGATCAGTTGATGAAATTCTGCGAGATTCTCATCAAATATATTACGACAGTCAACAAGAAACCATAACAAATACTATTTATTTTAATTTATGCACAACGAGACTGCTTGCTTTGCTTGATTCTTAATAACTGAAATTATACTATATATTTTCCGCTATTTTATGCTCTTCTTTCTTCTTTTCTTCTAATCGACGTCGTTGTTGTTGAGTTCGTTTTAAAAATAACTTCTAGCCAATCAAATCGAGTCCAGCGATGCCAACCGTTTCTAGAACGTTGAACGTTCGTAATCCTTGATCTGGTAAACATATCTATAAAATATCTGATAAAAATATTCAAATTGTCATCTTGACCATTTTGGTAGTTCTATATAGCGTTAAATTGTCGAAAATTTTTCATTCATTCAAGAATCATTCTTCAAAAATACGCTGTTTTATATCTGTAAAATATCTAATAAAAGTATTCAGAGGATCATTTTGACCATTTTGGTAGTTCTGTATAGCGTTAAATATCTAAAATATTCAAATGGTCATCTTGACCATTTTGGTAGTTCTGTTAAATTGTTAAATTGTCGACAATTTTTCGCTCATTCAAGAATCGTTCTTCAAAAATACACTGTTTTATATCCATAAAATATCTAATAAAAATATTCAAAGGATCATTTTGACCATTTTGGTTTGTCGACAATTTTCCATCGTCCATTTGCCAGGCTGGCAATGCGTTTTGCGAGACCAAAAATAATGTATGAGTACGTAAAATTTATCGTGCATAACAAACATACTTGAGGTGTCGGTCACCGATCTCGATGAAATCTGGCGTAAATGTAGTTTTCGTAAAAGTATTTGACATGATTTGTCATCTTTTTTTTTTCTTTTTTTAAATTGGCGATCGTTGATATCGAAGGGGTGAAAAACTAACCTCAAAATTGGGAACATATTTTGTCAAATGTCTCAGAAATTACTGAAGATACATTTTCTTGTGTAAATTAAATTAGTGTTTTTTTTAACAACGACGAATTCAATGACGTGCACTGTTTTGCGAAAAAGACCGTATTTTATCATTTGATCTTTCTATTATTAAATAAATTATTAATACATTTTCTTGAATATTTGTTTATGAAAACTGTATATATTCAAACACAAATTATTAAGATAAAATTGGAAACTTGATTTTTGCGTTACAACAACTAAGTTGACCCTCAATTTGAAAAAAATCACGCGAGAAATGTATTCCGTTGATTTCCCCCATTTCTGTATCGCTTGGATGCACATTTTCCCCCGAAAATCAACTGAAAAGACAGAATTGTCACGTACTGGTACTAGTTCGATTAGTTGGGTGTTCAGAAATAAAAATTTAACTTCATAACAATGAAGTGTATACTAGTCTAATCGCAATATGACACACTTCTCTTGATTAACGAGACTGCTTTGTTCAACAAGATTTTACTTTGATGATCATTCGAGAAAAACTTTGATAAAAACTCGAAGATTTTACCTGGATGGTTAATTGAGATTTCACAGGCAGTAAAACTGAGAAAAATGGTACTTTTCTACCGTGATGATCACTTGATGAAAACTTTCGATATTTTATCTAGGTTAATGACAAACTGAGATTCTAACCCTTGGCCGTCTACAAAAAAAAAAAAAACGTTGTTTCGTAGCCAATCATATGTTCTTGTTCCAAGCGTTTCTAGAACACAGAATGTTTTCAATAATACTGAAAAACAGGCTCGCGACCTTCTTGATCTACGCGAGTGCCTCGGAGTCCTTGATCCAGTAAAAATAAAGCATATTTTTATATTTTGAAAATCGTCGAAAAGAAATACTAGAATACTCAGCGCTCGACCGGCTGAAAAAGTGTTATTAAATGTTAAAAACGAACTTCCTACGAACGAAGAAGGGAAGATGTAACTAAATTATTTCTCGCTCGCCGCGCTGTGTTCGTTCGTACGTGGTGGAAAAAATCGTATTTTTAGGACGTGCGACCGTACTCCAGGATTCGGGGCTCCGCGGAAAGTTCAATCGGGGTTATAGCCCCGGTCTTCGGCTCCGCGGAGCTCCGAGCTATAATAAGAATGAATTAACGGGAGAGAAACGTACACTCGAATGGAATGACGTGGGACGACGTCAGCCACGAAGCTCAAGTGTCGCGTACGAAAATACGTTTGTAGTTCGATCGATTCGGAGGAGGGAGAACACCAATCGGCGGAGGCTTTGCGCTTTGCGAAAGAGGGTTTCATCCATTATCTCGCTCACCGGCTCTGTAAATAAATGAAAGAAGTGTCGAGCGTTTCCAAAGCGTTGACTCACCTAGTCCGAGAATACCAGCGTCGGGAACACATCTGTCAATCCGTGTAAGACGTCCCGTGGAAGCTGGAAAGCAACGCTGCTCGAGGGGAACACGTCGGACGTCTGTTACATCGATTCGATCGTTTGACACGGAACGAAGGTGTTTGAGTGACACTTCCTCTGTTTTGCACGCCATCCGACCCATTTTCTATTATTACGCCAACCTTCCTCCCCGGCGTTCTTTCTTCCCCAACAGCTCCGTTTTCCCCTATGATAAATCCACGTCCGCGTAATCCCAGAGTACTCCACTGAATCTTACCGATCGAATCGTTAACTGCTTAATTCCAGCCACCAGAGACTCAAATTTATCTTAACCGAACGTTTTCTACACGTTTGGATATTTTGGCTCTTCTCGCTGATGTCTTATTTTTACGAGATGTTTCTACTGAAAAATAGTACGACCTTATTACAGGGATTCCAGTAGGACCTTTTAGTAGTACCTAGTATGAATTACGCGTTTTGTAGTTTTATATATAAAATATATAAAAGAAAATTAAGGTCCATTATCGACGTGCATGTTTTATTATTATTTCCAATTATTCATTGATACGTGATATGTGCAAAGGGCAATAAGCGAATGCATTGCGCACTATCATTCGAAAGAATTAAAAAAAGTTCACGGCTATTGAAAATTAAGCAAAAAAATTTGTATCGTGATAATTGTATTTTACGACTGGCCCAAATTTAATGGACCAATCTTCCATCTCAGTTTTTCGTCTACATGCGATAACTATCGCAACTAAATACAATCGACGTGTTGATTTCTTTCGTTGCAATAATTAATATTCGTCGATCGAAATTACTTTTCCTTTTGCTCGATTTTTGAACGGCTCGTCGACAGAAGAAAAGATTATCTTTGATCGACAATCGTTTGCTTGATTCTTAACAACTGAGGATACAATATATCTTCCGTTATATCATTTTCTTTCTTCTTCATTTGTAATCAACGTTGCCGCTGTTAAACTCATTTTTTAAAAAAATCATGTAAAAAGAACTAGTCTCGAAATGTCCAAAATTTACAAAAAATTTTTCACAAAAAATTGCCATTTCTTCGTGGCGTGTATACTCGTCATTAACTTAATTAATATCGAATGATTAATTAATAATAATATCAATAACAAGAGAATATTTAGAAACGACGTGAAAAGTATTGACGCAAAATATTCTAAAATTTACAATTATTTTATTTTATTTTATATTTTATCTTCCACAAGAGATTTGATTCAAGTAACAAATTGTAATTACGAGCGGTATTCGTCGTTACACGAAAAATTGCCATTTCGAGCATACTCATCATTCACTGAGCTAAGAGGTTAAATCGTGATGAGAGAAAACACGACAGGAGGACGAGCTATGGGAATCCGGGTATATCGAGCTCTGTCTTGCTCTGCCCAAGAAGAATTAGATTCAGGCAGTGGCGAGCACGACAGAGAGAGAGAGAGAGAGAGTGCAGTCGAGCCCACAATTAAAAGGCTCCAACCGTGTTAATTCGTTCGTTCTTATTCAGCCCTTTAAATCTCGCTTACGGCTGAGAAACCCTCGCTCGCCCCTCCCGTGAATTAAAGGAGCTTTCGCGGAGCCACTACTACGAGTCTGCAGAGGGCCAAATCCATTATTTGGCCTAAGTGAGTTATATCACTGGCATATCCGCCGGCTGAGTTTCGCCAGTTTCGCCTTGGAAAAGTCACGGCGTGGGATTCCGTCACGTGCTCTCTCGCGAAAAGGCCATCTATCCCGTCGTCCGCGCGTTCCTTCGTTTCATGTGGCTTTCGTCTCGTTCGAGGACCCCGTCGATCGATCACGTTCCGATGAATTAGGTTAAACGTAAACTCGGAGCAACAGAGGGTCCCGAAGGTTTCGAACGCTTGTCGAATCAGACTCGACATCCGTTGTCTCGTTTAAACTCGGTATATTTGTACTCGCTCGTTTATCCTCTTAGCCCAATTCCGCTCTTCGCTGAACTCTCGCCGGTAAATACGAGAAACAGAACGAAGAGATCCTCTCCTCGAACCAACTCCAACACCTCGATACCTTCCTTCAATTCCGCGCGACAGATCGATCAAACGCAGCTGAGAGAGAAATTAGTGAAAGATCGAATGCACGACGATCTTTCTCTAACAAATCTGCCGTGTTCGATCGATCGATCCGAATCTCACGCATGCCAGAAGATCCAAGCTCGTCGCCTCGAGTCCCAAAGCGCATTAATCGCGACTGACTCGCATGACTCTTCGTACACGTTTTATGCACGGCCGAGATCGGGATCGGGATCAAACGATTTGCCCATAAGTGCGCGTGGTGGTAAATGGAGCCAACCAGTGGATGCGGACCACGAAGATCCATGTCCGCGGCGGGCGAGTGATTTACAGCGGGACGTCAGTTTCGCTAGACGAGGCGGAACCCTTGGTAAAAATTGCGCGGCAACAGGTTGCCCGTACGTACCTGCCCCGTGCTGTACGAGAGAGAGTACGTACCGTACGAACCCACCCACGCGAACCCGAGTCAAGAATCTAGAGCATTCGCGCACGGAATATGTGGGCCCGGGAACCGTCTATGCTCGCCTAACCGGCCGAATAACCGCCGAAACGATATCGGCGTATAATATTCGCTAGCGATATGCTGGTCGAACGACCAAACGATGAAAAGCAAAGTGATCTACTGAAGAGTTAGAGAAGCAGTAGTCAATTAATAATAAATAGTAATAACAATAATTAACTTTGGCTCCTAAAAAGTGTGTACGAAAGTAGAGCAAAGAAAAAAAGTCAAAAAATGTTTTGAAAATATTTATCTTTTAACGAGGTGTATTATCGCGTAGTTTATTGATTAGCATCTGGTGTTTTCTTTGCAAATTTGTTAAGAGATAGTTGAACAGTACTCTTTTTTTTTTTTGATAAAGAGTTCTGTAAAACACGCCGTGTTCTTTGTACGCGAGATATACGCTCTCCGCGTTGGGATCATAGTCTTCCAGTTTGTCAAAATGCATGAAGGCTTCACTAGTTTTAAATACAGTACGAAAATCGAAGACCGTACTGTAATAATAGTAACATGATATGTAACATAATAATCTAATAGAATAGATAATAATTTGACAAAATAGCAATAATAATTATTGATGAATCAGTCGTTGTTGGAATAAATCAGTAATCTTGATTCATTTTTTTTAAAATCTGTAATCGTTAATCAGTCATTTTGTAGATCACCAAGCGATTCGTTTATATCTTATTACGATCTGTAATGTGTTATTTCTGTAACAAATTCAAACATGTTAATCATTCATATGATTATGCCATTCAATGTAACTGAACGTTTTTGCAGTAATGAATCAATCAGTATATCAAGAGACTAGAGACACTATTTACGCTATATTCTTTGCTGCATGATAGTAGTATCTTTACCATTGAATTTAGAAACGATTTGTTAAAGTTTATAATTCTAAGATGTACAGGGTGGTTCATTTAAGTGAGGCAATCTTTCCGAATTGTAACAATGCAAGAAATATTTTTTTCCTAACACGAATGGTATCGAAAGGCCAATAATTGGTAAGAAAATACTTTTTTTCAAGGATTTCTCAAGGCCACTGATATTCTTTTTCACACAACTATATATAATTTTTTATATTGTATCGTGTAGCTGGTAAAATACTTTTTTCAGGATTTCTCAAGGTCACTGATATTCTTTTTCACACAACTATATATAATTTTTGTATTGTATCATGTAGCTGGTAAAAAAAAAAAAAAAAAC
>NIPQ01111070.1:0-14928 GCA_002806875.1 Lepidotrigona ventralis hoosana | reverse complement strand
TTGACGAATTTTTTTCTCAAAGCTAAGAAATAATAAACAGAGTGTTTCAAGTAAGATGGCGGATGACAAGCGGCAGACATCTGTACGATGTGAGAGATACGAATTTTTCAATTTTTTAATATTCTCTCTTTCAGTTCATTATTCTTCTAAAAAATCATTTCGTACGAGGGCGATTTTTTTATATACATACTACTTATCCACTTTCCAAGAAGCAATTTCATTCTTTTAGTATTATTTTTTCCAAGCCATAATTCTCTTTCAGTTCATTATTCTTCTAAAAAATCATTTCGTACGAGGGCGATTTTTTTATATACATACTACTTATCCACTTTCCAAGAAGCAATTTCATTCTTTTAGTATTATTTTTTCCAAGCCATAATTTCATTGTTCTATTCGAAATTGTCGTACGATGGAAGTTGCGCATAAGTTTTACCATCGCCTAGCAATCACGACCCATTCACGCGAACAACATCTAATTCGTTCGAAATGCAAACACGACTTCTGCACTATTCTAGTTCCATCGAGTTCAATTATTTCTTTTACTATTATTTCCTCCCTCCCCCCAAGAATCACTTCGTCCAAGGGCAATAACAATCGTTTATACATAGGTCAGGCAAGTCACATCTAGCGTACGCAAATGGGATAGTTCTTGGATGAGCCACGACGGGCCAGGATAGGCCGCGATGGACCGCGATGGGCCGATGGATAGTTGGGCGCGCACGGTGCCATAAGTGCAGAGTGGCCTGGCGCGGAAGGTAGGCGAGAGGGTGGTGGCGGTTCGCGTGCATAACGGGCGAGCAGCATTGATACGGCCGGATCACAGCTACCGGACCAATGTATTTTACTGCCCCGAGGCTTAGCGCTATCGAAGCACGCAGTCACCCGCCATCACTCCGCGCACGAGTATGTAGTGACGGTAATAGTCACTATATCATTGGCTCTTGGTAATACCCTGGCTGCTAGCGGTGCTGCTGATGCTTCCCTTCGCTTCTCCCTCCCTCTCTCGCGGTCCCACACGCGCATACACGCACACACTCCCCTACCACTTTTCGTTCCCCTTCGATCGCCATCCTCGCCTCCTCACCCTTCGCCGCTACTCGCACGTAATGTTCGAAATGAAAATGAATGTATTTCGGATAGCGATAAATACCGCAGCGATTCGGTTGCGTCGCGCGCGATTCTCGCCCACCTTTGCGCCACTTTCCTCCTCGCGTTCTAAACGCGACGCGACGCTGCCCCTAACGTGTGTAATACACACGCCGCGTATTTATGTGTAAAAGCTACCCTTTGTCCCAGCTATCCTTTCACAATTATCCTTCCCTTCGATTCTTTCTTTTTTTTTTTCTTTTCTTTGATGAGAATGTAGTTGCGCGTGGTGGGTGTTCATCTCAAGATTGGAAGACCCGAATGAAGTACGCTAAGATTGGAATGAATTACTTTTAGACATTTGTATCGTAGACGTTTTATTTGTAGTTCTTTTTTGTTCTTTGTTGTTACAAGTATCACCGTTCGAATCAGATATCTTCAGTATTAATAAAATGTTATGCTTTATACGACACACGTTTTTATATTTTCGTGAACAATTATATCTAACAACCCCTTTTCATTCTTTGCTTCTCTTTCTTCAGAATTCGTCTAATTCAAATTGCATACGCAGTTACGTATGTCATGGCGAATAAAGCATCTCGAAATTGAAATGCATATATACTCATGAAGGCTCATAGAGCAATGACCAAAAGAAAAGAAACTTTGAGAAATAATAAGAAAATATTTTTAGAATACAGAATTGTATTTAATAAGGTAATCTAAATTACGTGTACTTTATGTGACAACGAATACAATACTTATTGATAAAAGATTATTTTCAGCAGTCAAAATTCACGTAGTATATGGTTCACTTAGACAGAACTCGACGAAATTCGTGTTCATTTATTATACTAACATTCGTTGTAGTGTAATAAACGAATGCATTAGTTGTTACATTATTCATTATTTAATTATATTGTATACATAATACATTGATATACTATAATGTTATATAACATATGATTTATCCTACGTAATTTATTGAGAACCAACATTCGTCTAATCTAATAAGTACACACAAAGCGCGAATTTGATCGAACGGGGGGATGAACGAGCATTCGTTCGGTTGGCCTAAACGCGGCATGAAAAGTCGGCGAAAATGAACGGTGCATCAGTCGTCAAGAATTGACGTGGATGTCGAAGTCGATGTCGAGGTCCGGCGAATTTCGGTCTCGACCTCGTCTTCAGTCGCGGCTTTGAATTCCGGATGGGGGGAGATTGATCCGAGGTAGCATTACTTCTGGTTAGCCTCCGAGCGACACGCTGTTAGTCTTCATTCCTCTCTCTCTCTCTCTCTCCCTCTCTCTCTTCCTCCCTTTCTCACTCTCTCTCTCTTTCTCGTAACCAGCCGCAAACTCCGGCTCCTCGCTTGATTGCGTCTAGTTAGAGCCATGCCAGACCCATCAGTCGTCTGCCGTGCTCGTTCCACCACGATTATTTGTCTTTCCATTTTAAGAGTCTGGAAAGGTGTGAGTCACAATCGTGAACGGAGGATTACCGTGTTCTTAATCGGCCAAGTTCAAGAATGGATGCAGAAAGGGGCTCCGTACGGTGAAAGTAGAGTGGAAAAGGACGGGAAGGGGTAGATCGATGCCAGATATAGTACCATAGATCACTAGAAAACATTCCGATATATTTTGATATATTTCAATTCATGTTTCTATAATAAGATTGAAAGGCAAGAAAAATTTCTTCCAATAGCAGGACAATGATGATTCGGATTTGAATTTAATTTTAGACTATTTAGCGTTGATTTTTTAATTAGGGGTCATTGATGATTTTTGTCGATCAGCTTGTAAAGTCGAGAATGAAAATTGAAATGTATTTATCAAAAAAAAAAAAGAAACTCTTAAATTTTAGATAACGTAAAGTGATTGTGAGTGAATTAAATTCAGTTAAAATAACGAAATTTGTGTATTATCTACCACCCAATGATAGTAATTGAGGGTGAGATATTACATATCACAGTTATACATGTTATAGATAGAGAGCAAAAGTAAGGAATAATTTATATTGTGTCGAATATTTCGAATTTTTGTTTCCAATACAAACAAGACTCAGATCTTGGACAAACTTTTAATATTCAATATTTAACCGAAAGTCAGCGCCTAATTAAGGAAATTGTAGACGCTGACTGATAATTGTTCACTCGCTATTCGACGGACAAGGACCGATTGAAGTGTTCAATGGAAATAGGCCCGACGCCATGGTAATCCTCAAGCAATTATGATCACTAAGCAAACGCTAAAAAATCACACGCTGTAACCGATGGTCGCAATGCTAAGAGAATCCATAGCGCAATTAACTTTCTATCCCTTTGCCCGTTATGATAATGGAAACGGCAGTCGCCACGACACTCTGTTTGCGACGCGGTTAAACGACAGATTCGGGACAGCGATGGAACCCTCGCTGGTTAAGGAAAGCGGGTCTGGTGAATCGGGTTTTCTTCCGTTGTCGGAAAGTGAATACGGGGTTGTACAGTATAAACGCGGGCTTGAACGTACATACGTATACGTCTGGTCTGGGTGTACGGCACGTGAAATCCGATCGTAATTTTAGCCGCACCGCGCCTGCCGTACCTGCTAATCCATTCATACGCTCTCCGAGTCCTCTCCTCTCTCTCTCTCTCTCTCTCGCTGCCGTTCTCATTCTCATTCTCGCATTCGCTATCTAGCGCTCTCCTGCCTCTACTCTTTCCCTCGCCATTGGTGCGGCGATGTACACACCAGGTCGGATATATCGGCCGGTATTTCAGCCGCCATGCGGAGGTAATGGATTCAGAAACGCGGCGGACACCGCGCGCCCCGTGTTAATAACAATCCATACTTATTGCCCGCATATTTTACCGATCCCCCCGCACCCTGCCGCTTGCTACCGACTATATTACAACATATGGAGAGCATAAACTTTTATGGCTACCCTTCTACCGCCGCCCTTCCTCCTCCACCAACACCTCCTCTTCTCCACCTCCTCTTCCTCCGCTACTCTTCCTCCTCCACCTCCTTTTCCACCGACCACCTTTCGCGCTACCCATCTAACGACCGGCTGCCTGTTTCTATCCTCCCCTCCTCCTCCTCTCCCGCTCGGTGGTAGTCGTCTCACTGCCTCGTGCCCTGCTCCTATCCTAACCATCACCTACCACCCCCACTCACCATCCCCCTTTGTTCACTCTCCCTTTTCTCCTCGCTTTTACCACGCTCTTTCTTGTGCACTCTGTCTACCAGTTTTTCATACGTTTCTAATGTCTCCTTTCTTTCGTTTTCAGGTAACTTTCTGTCGAATGCACGAAGAAATGGTAGATGACACATCTCGAGGCCATCCAGCGAGAGTTAGATAGAGAATTAAGATCTTCATCCACGCACATAGAGATCTAGGAATGCAAAATGGTCCGCGAAGAATGGAGGAAAGGTACGAATGGTAATGTTAATCTTTATACGACAATCAAAATCCTGAGATCATTTAGCAAGTCTGTAAGCAAGTTTTTAATATTTAAACCTTCCGTGTAAATTTCAATGTGAATATATTCAAGGGATTGCGGATTCCAGAATGGAATACGGAGAGGAAGAATGAAAGGGGCAGGTTAACCCTTATACGACAACCGAAATACCGAGGTTATCCACTTATCACTTTCGCTCAAACGTTTTAGGATAAATACCATATTAAACGATACTTTATCGAACAAAGAATCTATTTCGTAAGTATGTTAACAATTATATTGTAAAATACATGCAATTTTAATTTTAGTTACACAGAGAAATTTAAGATAGATATTTAACTTTTTTTGTATTTTATATTACCTCTGATAGAGATTAGTAATAACGTTTCAAATTAAAAATTTCAAAGACTGCGTATAAAACCTCAATTTTTATAGCTTCCAATGCCTAGAAATAAAATTTTTGAGCGAGAGTGACCATTTCTAGCAATGACACACTATAAATAATAGATATGATAAATTTATATTCCTTCCATTTTTTTTTTTTCTAGCTCTGTACAAGTCAATATTGCTTGATTTTATCGACGATTATATTCGCTATTATTCGCAAGGACATTTAACGCAATCGTCCCTTAAATTGCATAACAAGAACGTTATCAATTAACTGAAATCCAATATCACAAACAATAAACGCTAGTCTCCACGATCAATCGTTTACACGTTGGACGTCCACAAATGTATATAATAGTAATCGTAACATGGTAACCATACTGTTGCAACTGGTTACCATTTCTATATTTCTTTCAACAATTTTTTTTATTTCCTAGTGGAGACGAAAAAAAAACACTGTAGATTCTTTGGATATATTCACGTCGAAAATTTTTACTGTGACGATAACTTATAGTATTTTAATTATTAAAGCTTCAAAGCGAAGATTTCAGGACATTTTATGTTTTCAAATATTCAGGTGAGAAAATATCAAATAATTGAATTTCGTACATGTTTTGTATATTAACTAACTTCATCATGAACGTATTTCATGATTCTGTTGAAACAAGTCATTGATGAAAAAAATCAAAGAAAACAGCGGTGGTGTACACAGCAGCCACTATATCAAGTCTACTTCTTTCTAATAGATTTTCTTAACTCGACAGCACACATCAAGATGATTAGTTTAATAATTACATTATAATGTCTTTTAATATCTTTTCTTCGGTTCCCTTACACGTCTTATGCGTATTATATATTTTCATTTTTCAAAGTACGGATATTCATACATTTATATATTGTGATCATATACCGAGGTTCGCGAGCATTCCGCGTGAAACACTTTCACTTAGAACAGAAGGTTAAATAAATGAATAATCTTAGAACAGCTGCGAAAGGTAGCAAATCAAAGAATACATCATTCCATCCGTTTCTGTATATTCGCCGTGTATATCTACCGAAATAATATTTCACCGATTCTCGGCGCCGATTCTTGGCAAGCTTTTCCTTTTACGTCGTCGCTTGCCTCGCGGCTCGCATGATGCGGATCAACGCAATTGCTCGCATATTATAATTTATAACTGTGCCTCTGTGCAAGGACTATTTGGATGTGAACAATCGGCACGCCGACAATACGAGACCTTAAATCATAATTTGGTTAATGTGGAATGTAATGTCGATGTTGGCGGAAGCGTCTCTACATCCCGATACGTATAGGCGGCAGCGGGGAAACGGGGTGCAGACAATGCGCGGGGGCGAGAACGAGATGACCAGGCTCGTTCGTTCGTTTGTTCGTTCGTTGGACGATAGTTTGGCCGACGAACGGGGGCCCGACTAGCTGGCACGTTCGCTCGCGCGACCACGTGCGCGCGATTCTCTGTACTCTATGCGAGGGATTATAAATCGCTGACCAATGAGTGGATTCCATTTGTTATCACGATCGTTGGTACGCCAGTTAGATGCTGTTCGTTGCTTTATGCCTGAAATATTGCGGCCGGAACGTCGGCGGAGTTTAACCTCGTCTTTTGTCGATCGGCGAGAAGCGAGAAGTCGAACGAAGCGCCTATATCGCGTCTCTGAACGATTGCCACCTCGCTCGTCAATTTTCGGCCGACGTTGGGGTATCTTTCGTATGCACGTGGTATTTATTTTTAAGACATTGTAGAATGTTTTACTTCATTTCGTAGTTTATTTTTTGGTGTTGGTGTAACATGGTATTTGAAAGATTGCTTAAAATATTTGATTAAAAACATTTGCTCCTAGATTATTGTGTTCGCATCAGAAATATTTATTGCTGGGTTATTACTTAACCTCGGAAGATATTAAAAATAAATCAATTTCGGTCGTTGCAAATGTAAGTACGATATAATTTATTCTTAACGGAATTGGAGATACACAATTAAAAAATGAAATTACGACAAATTGAAATTCATTTGTCTCTATGAACTCTTGGTTTTGCGATCATAAACTATAGGTTAAAAGAAATCACGGTGAAAGATGATGAAGATCGATGGTAAGTGATAGAAGTCGGTATATGGTCAGACGTATAGAGACTCGAGCTCGAACAAAGTAGATTCACCCTGTTTTTGCCAGACGTATTGGACATGACACTTTTACACAAAAGTTTAAACGTACAAAATTATTAGGAATTATTAGGAGAATTTTTAAGAATTATTATTTCATTTGAAACTTTTAGTTTTAATCGTAATATTAGCAATCCTGTCCAATAAAATTCAATCCGATAGAATTATTTTCTGCCTCGTGTCTCTTGATCGCAGTTTCAATTATATATGTACTCATTGCTATTTAACTTCATATCTCGTCATGTTCGAAGAGTTTATCATTAATATTTCTGTCAAACTTTCAAATTAGAAAAATGATTAACAAGTACTTATCATGATTACAAATACTTTACAAATACTTTTAAAATAGTGGGAAGTATACGCGTATGACACGAGCACGCGTGTGATATTAAGCGTATCGATATCGAAGGCGATATCCTTTTCGCGTTACGACCACGGTGGAGGAACCCTAATACAGGGTGGATCGTATTGCTGCAGCATCGGACGTTGTCACAGACGAGCTTGAGCGTGTAGTTAGAGATGATAATTATAAGTTAGGAACTTGCCAGAATCGGTGTTTCGTTGGTTAGAAAAGGGCCGATGGGGTCGAGCGCGATAGCTAAGGTGGCACGAGCGAATGCTGTGAACGGTGGTTGCGGCTCGGTGAGCGGACACTATCGCGTTACTACGTTGGGACATTCGCATTAATCTCACTTCTAGTATCGGCAGAGAGCCGAGGTATGCAACCGGATTAGGATACTATTTCCTTTCCTTTTTGTGAATGTTTTCCCCATCGCGTTTGGTATGGCGTTTGGTTGGTGGTATGCACAATGTAGAATCTTTCGTATCAGATGCTCTCAGGTTTTATTAAAATCCGAAACGAATTTGACGATGTATGTGAATGGTACGGCTTGTCGCAACAACGAATAACCATTCTACGTGTAAAAATTGATCTCATTAGAATGAACAATGGATAATAAATACGTGGAATATAATTAATAACGTATAATTGATCGTTTGATCTCTTCTTTCGTTAAATGCCTGTCGTAGCTTTCATGTACATTTTCAATTTTCTTTCAATTATTCAAATGTACGTTTTGTACGAAATTTAATGTTATATATTTTGTACGAACACCATTTTCTCCGATCACGCACGAATTCAGAAAATCATCGACTAGATGATTAAACAAGTATAATACTTAAATTTAAGGGATTAGATCACGTTGTGTACTTTTATGAGACAACCATCGAAGCTTTGATTAAATAGAATTCTACGTATTTATTTTAAAGAAAGAGTCAAGTGCAATGATTAATAGTTAATTAAGCTAGATTGTCTATCCACTTCTCGAAGAAACATTTTCGTATGTCAACTCTAAGATAGCAACGTCCCACTGGGGCTTCGACCGAACGAATTTAATATTCATTTCCCAGTAACATGCTTTACATTTTCTCAGGGATGTATACGATCCCCTGGAACTAACAGAGATAAAGTATTAACAACGGGGAAAAAAGGAGAGCGAACGTGTCGCACCCTTGCGAAAGAGAATAATGAAAATTCAAAAAAAAAAAAAAAAAAAAAAAAATAAATTAAAAAAAAAAAGAAAAAAAAATAAAAAAAAAAAATAATTTAACAAAATATAAAAAATTTTTTTAAAAAAATAAAAAATAAAAAAAAATAAAATAAAAAAAAAAAAAAAAAAAAAAAACTGGATTTTCAAGCTGTCGCTACAAAAATGTTACAGAACTTAGTCTTTGACCAATTGTGAAGATTTTGTTGCTCGAGCTTCGTATGCTGCATTCGCACAGTGAATGAGAAAAAGAAACAAAATTCCTTTCTATCGGTCAAGTTACGAAGCTCGAGCAATAAAATTGATGAGGTGAGAACTGTATCACTTTGAATGATCACGACGTTGTTTATTTAGTTGACAAAATGGCTAATTCTGTTCAAAGTTTCTGGTCGTCTCTGCTTCTTCAACATGGTTTTTCGGGGTGGCGTCACTTTCCTCGTTGTCTACGCGCAGCCAATCGCTAGCCAGAAAGCTGACAGCGGGTCCTCCAAAGGCAGGCTCGTTCCGCTTTGTTTCGCGAAAGGCTTCGTCGCCCGATAGAATGCCATCGAATGGCGTGATTACTCGCCGAACGTCTACTCGCCTGTGCGTACAGATAACAGAAGGACGCGGCGGAACAACCCGAAACCAGAAAGAAAAGAAAAGAAAAGAAAAGAGAAGGAAAAAACAAAAAGAAAAATCCCAATATTTCCAATTTCTCGCGATTGAACGACACACACACACACACACACACATGGGAGGAACGAAGGATTCTATCTAGCAGGAAGCGCGCTGAAAACAGAAGTAACGTGTTCAACGAACGCGCCAACTCGTAGCTCGTTGCTGCCGCTCCGTCTGGTTAAATCTTGCTTGACCGTGCCTCTACCACACGCGTGCACCGGCAACTTTTTGAAACAGCGAAACGAGCGCGGCTACCGAGGCGCATAGAGTTTCATCTCGGGAGATTACGCGAATCGTGATCAAAGTAAACCGGCCGAAGAAACGAAGCTTGCTAACGACGAGAGGATCAGGGTGAGGAAAAGTGAAGCGAACAGATAGAGGGGTGAGAGAAGAAAATAGAAGAATGGTAGAGAAACGAGCCGAGGTGGGTGGTAGTGGCTGTGCTGGTGGTTGGTTAGAAGGAAGAAGAACAGTGGAAAGAGGAGTGAGAGGAGGGGGAGGGGTGAAACGATCGGCGACGGTAGCAATAGCAGCAGCAGGAGCAGCAGCAGGAGCAGCAGCAGCAGCGGTATTCCGGTTTTTTGATATCGGCTGGTTTTCGCGGTGGTAGCAGTATCGAGCTAACAATTAATTATTGGCGGCGCTTCAGAGGGCTGCCGGCAGCCGTAGTTAAACATTACGCGTTCCATATCTTACTGTGCTATCTAATCCCCACGGGGGCTCGAGCGCTACTGCAGTAATCTCGTTTAATTGCCGGCTGTAGACGCGAGAGTCCCGTTCAATTAGTTTTTCAAATAAACATTAGTTTCCTTAACACGCGGTGCCATAACGTGGCGGAGGATGAGGACAAGGACGAGGACGAGAACGAGAACGAGAACGAGAACCAGGGCGAGGATGAGAGGCTCTCTCTGCCTCCCGCTTAGTGAGAAAGAGAGAGAGAGAGAGAGAGAGAGAGAGAGAAACGCGGCTCGAACTGGAGCGAAAGGAAGATGGGAACGGTCAAATCGGTTGGAGAAAGAGAAAGAACCGGAGTTCGGGAGTTGAAAGGGACAGAAGAGAAGGAGAAGGAGGAGGTGGCAGGCGATGGTAGAGGGAACAAAGCGAGAAAGTAAGAGGGGCAAATCGAAGGTGGGAAAAGAGAAAGAGGCAAGCGCGTGGGGCTGTTGGACGGAGGGCAAGGAGGGAGGAGGAGGTGGAGGATAGCCTGGTACACTGGGAAGGCAGGTCGGGTAGAGGTGACGGGTTCTATGGAACAGAAGGGTGACGGCGGCGGCGGCAGCGGCGGAGGAGGAGGAGGAGGCGGCGGTAGCGCGGACGTAGTGGAGGTTGGCGGAGACGGTTAGAGGGAGGAGAAATACCGGTGGAAGAGAAGGGTGGTGTCGCGGCCGCGGGGTAAGTAATTAACGACACATTTATACGATATCGCCCACGGGTGCGGCGTAGGGCGGCGTGGCGTGGCACCGGAGCAGCGCGAAACGGTGAAGAGACACAAACGTAGTGGTGGTGGTTGGTGATGGTGGTGCGGCGCGGTGTGCGAAGAGGCGGCAAGCGGCGAGCCGGCAACCGAGAGCCGAACCAACCGACGAGAATCTCGTTCGTAGGAAATGCTTCGCTAATAGGAAGCTATGCGTTCGTCGATAGATATCTAACATGGACCGACCGGACCGGATCGATTGACCGACCGACCGACCGATCCTCTCGACACGACCGTTCCTTGGCCGCCTTTGCCAGACCGTTCGTTCGTTCCAATTCGTAAATAGGACGATCGTTCGGCCAGACGGGATTTAATGATCGCCCTCGTCCGTCCATCAAACTGTTTCGTTCTTTCTTACAGAGAGTTGATGTTTGAGAACTTGAGGTCATCGTTAAGACGTCACGTATATGAGAAGCGTTTATGATCTGTATCTTCTGCCTTTGTCAATTTTTATTGTCACTATTATCACTATTTCTGTGTTGTAAATTTTGCAAGCAAAAGCTTTCAGAGATCATAGCAAGTAGACCTAGCACTAGAATATATTCAAAGACATAGTGTTACAAACGTGTCAGATTGAAAGAAAGAGTATCAACGTGTTCGTATCGACTTCTTCTAACGAGGCATTAATTTTAGTCTCACTTTTACCTAAAAAATACAAAGCTCGAAACACCAAGCTATTTGTGCAACGATCGAATCGTTCGATACTTCCTCGTCCATCGTTCACCGAGTTATGCTGTTATCGGTGTCTGTCGTTAAGCAGCGACCCTGCGTTGTATCGGACGTATCGCGGAAATCGGCTAGAAATCGAGAAAGATCGACAAATCATCGGAACAAAGCGGAATACGAGTTGGCAAACAAGCGAAAAGGGGATTCGGAACGCGACTTTTGCCTTGGCGCGAAACGGTCTCGTTGCCCGCGCGGCTGGTTATGGTGATGCGGATTATTCACTAATATGATTTACGACGTATTACCCCGACGTGCTAGCGCGCGCGACTCACAATGCGCACATAATGTGAGGCATAATTTATTAATTTTACTAATGGCTCCTGCCCATTATTATTGATTTCGGACCGCGCCTCGTTCGGACGGGCGCTGATTTATCCCGGTCGTTATCGGCCCCATGTTAAATCGTCCGCGAACCAGGAGCCGCGAGAATACAATTCGACGACTCGTGTACTTTTCCTTTCCCCGTTGCACGCCTGTTCTATAGCTGTCGATATAGCTATCGATGCGAGCGGATATCGGTGGTGCAAGCCAGTCGTCCAGTCTCCTCTTGCATTCGTTCGTCCAGGTTTGTGGCCTGTAAGAGGGGAACGAAAAAGGAGAGAGAGAGAGAGAGAGAAGGAAGGGAAGAAAAAAGAGGAAACCCTTTCATTTCGTATGTTTCGACTCCAGCGTTCCACAGATGGAAATCGCAAAGGAAAAAAATCGTTCGATCGAATTATCTGATTTGCCATGTCGGATGTACTTTGTTTCTTTCGGCAGACTTGGTTTTATTTCCTGGAATTAGATATTGATCTAGGTGATTTTGGATCATCTTGAAAATTTTCTTCCTTTTCGTTTCTTTTTTATTACATCTGAGTCGATGTCAGTTATGTATGTATGTATAAATATTTCAAGTATCGTGTATCGTATATTGTTAGCAGATTATGGATTTTATGTTTTTATGAAGATAATTAAAACGGTGATGGAAAATTAATTTGCCTTTCGAATATCGTTAAAGATATTGTACTTTATATATATCGTTTGTTTTTCCGTAGAAAAAATATTAAGGCATACACGAAAATTATTAAGGCAGTTTTACAATTGAAGTTTCTTTTTTCTTTAAATGAAACATGCAATATCTCGTATTGGAAGGAATATTGAAAAGATNAAAAAAAAAAAAAAAATATTTAAAAGAAAGACAAATTAGCAAAAAATTAGCTATTACAACACGCGATTTTCTCAGTATCACATATAACTCGCGCATTTTTCAACAAATAATCCAAGATGGTAGAGTTAGATGACTTGTAATGCTTTAGTACTATAAAATGAGCAGTAATGAGTAGTACTACAAAGAAATCATATTCTTGCAAAACAAATCTCACTATCACTGATTGACAAGTAAAAGAATAATCGTTGATTTTGCAGAAAGATATGTAAAATGTTTCGAACGTGAAAAGTGATAGCATATATCTCGTCCCATTCCATATACAATATATACATGTGCGTGCGTGCGTGTATTTTAAAGGATGATTCATATTATTTTGATTTATATATATATATATATTTTTTTATTGTCCAGCAGAGATTTATTTTCTTCTGATTGGCGAGACGGTTCCTCCTCGCGATAGGCACGAAAGTTTACGAGGAAGTAGTCGAAAGAAGGCTACGGACAAAGGGTGATGGACGGAGGGAAATGCATCGATAACGACCCGGACACCACGTTGCGCGAATGGCCGCGCCGACACGATATTAAAACATTAAAGTAATGTACGACCGTGGAAAAACGGAAGGGTACGGTTGACGCGTGGTCCTTTCACGTAGCAATTCCTCGCTTTTTCGCCACTCTATTCAAACACGATCATTCGTTTCGTTATTACGCGGCATTTTTCACCGATAGGCGAGCGCGTATGGCTTACGCATCGCGCATTCGTCATTCCCGGCACCGACGAGTCCCGCGAATCTATCAATTTATCAATTTTTAAAAACGCCAAGCGTTTCCCCAGTAATGGACTGGGGACATCGTCGTAGATGGTGACACGAGGAGAAAAACATCGAGGAACACCGATCCTCGAGCAGATCGCTTCGAGTTGAACTTAGTCTCCCAAGGAATAACATAAATCGGCACGAGGAATTTCAAATAGATGCCTGTATTATATCCGCCATTTTTTTAGTAACAGATGAAGTTAAATATAGAGCCTTCGAACATTATTAACTTAAATTTTAATTTAAAGAATTAGGACTTATATGATTTCCAACTCTTCAAATTAGAGAGGGACAACTCTGGGATTTTAATGATAGTTTGGTGTCGTTTATCGTTTAAAGTTTCGTTCGTTGCACAACGTGCACAACTCGGCCACGTGTTCGTTGGAATTTCATCTTGTTCGAAAATTGAAAGCCCGAGAATCTGTGCGGGGAAGACTCACACTTCGAGCGTGATCGGAAACTAGAAATTCGCAGACTCTTCCCGATATTCTCGATCGTGTTGGAAAATCTTGGGAAAATCTTGAGGATCTCGATCGTCTCGAAAGTTTCGAGCTTTCGGGACAAGCATGACTTTCTTTAATTTTCTTTAATATCTCACGCCGATAGGTTGAATCGAAGTGATTGAAAATCATATTCAGGACTGTCAGGACGCTTGAAGAAACTCTCGTTCAAGATTCGAAACGATTCGAATTTGTCGTCGGCTACACGATATTAATTAAAATATATACAGTAAAAAGGTGTGAAATATATGACGATGCTACAGCGACTCGAGGATCGTGATATCAGGTTTCGCGATTATCAAGAAAAGGCGGAGAAGAAAAGGGGAACGGATCAGCAACGATATCTTCTCGACCTTCTGCAGCCGCTGCTGCCATCTGGAACCCACGAACGTTCGAACGAGTTGCGGGCACCGGCAAGTCGCATTGCGTGGACCTCGTTGAAGAGAGAATAAAATGAAAAAGATAGAGAAAAAGAAAGAGAGAGAGAGAGAGGGAGAGAGAGGATGAACTCAATATCCGTTGTTTCTGCATCATCTTCCTTCGTCTACCGTGTTTGGACGTGTGTCCCATGGCAATCTTCTCTTTTGGAAACGTTATTGCCTGCAGCTCGTGAGTTCTCGTTCGAAGGTGCTAACGCTTATTACAATAGACGCGCGAATAGTAAATTTTGTGCAAAAATAGAGGGAAGAACGAATTTTATTAGAAAAAAAAACACGAGTTTGATTAGTCGTCTCTTATAGATGTAATAATTTTTTGAAATCGTGGTATTACGAAACCGTTGAATGGTGGATTTTGAAAGAAGTTAAAACACCAAGACCAACCAGATTGTAATATTCCAATTTTTTTAAATTTCATAGAATCGTAGAACCTGAAGATGAAAGACGAAAGAATCCCTGGAATTTCCTTTAAATATTGCCAATATCAATCCTTAAATGATTAAGGATTTCCAATTTTCGTTTAACACTTGAAT
>NIPQ01111046.1:0-14739 GCA_002806875.1 Lepidotrigona ventralis hoosana | reverse complement strand
ATTTTTACTTAGATTCCACTACTATTTTTATAACAAGATTTTCATAATTCCATAAATAATAATTTGTACTATTAAATAATAGTAAAGTAATAGTTAAATAATTATTAAATAACATACAATGATCCATCTTCCGCAATCACTGTTTTTCATCTATCAAATATCATAATTCGTATTCCGAATATTTCAGCTTACCACAAAAATGCTCAAACATTCCGAATCTATTTATTTATATTATTCGTTTCCATCCTTAACCATCATATCTCGGAAACGCAATGTTATGCACTATTACCACTCGCGAGTACCACTGAGCAATTCTTTAAACCCTCTCGCTGCAGAGCTTATTAAACGACCTGGCGAGGGCTCTCTGATTAAAATACAAAAGAATCGAATCGCCGTTCGCCACGGCTCCACGTCAATTACAATTATGATAATTCCCGGTGCTCGCGATAACGATCGTCGGATTCGTTTCACGTACGCNATGATAATTCCCGGTGCTCGCGATAACGATCGTCGGATTCGTTTCACGTACGCCGATCGCATTCATCGCGACGCGAGGCCGATTTAAATTTTCCCCGAGCGAATCGCGCTTCAGATACCGAAGGAATTTCGTTTCATCGTATCCGGCTAGAGCAACAAGAGCGACAACGACAACGACAACGACAACGACAACGACAACGACAACAACAACGACGGCCACAAATCCAGCGGTTTTCCACCTGCTGCTGCTGTATCTGCTGCACGCGAACAGAGAAAGAGAGACGGAGACCTCGCGGAACAATTATTATTCCCGGCGGATCGTCTAGGTTATTGAGCAAAGAGCAGGACTTCCGCCGTGGAATCAGATAATCTCGCGTTGCATGTGCAGCATGAGCGCAGCTAGGAATCCAGGCTGCCGGTGTGCATCTACCTGGCGATTCTTCGTGCATCCGTGCACGGCACCGCGCGCGGATTACAAAGTGGATGTTGCCGGCACCGATCCCGATGATTTGCGCCCGTCTCGGATTAAGCAACGCTCGCACCGACCTATTCAGCTCCAATCGGTCGAACCGAGAGGAGAAGGTTTCGAGAGAAATTTTCTTAGGACATTGCACACTTTGTTAAGAGCAAGAATGTAAAACATTCGTGCGCTCTGAATCACGAACTAGTGTAGAATAGAATTTCCCGTTAGATATCATTTTCTTCAATGTTTACTCAAATTAGAATTCAAAAGCATCCTGAAGCGTAAGTCAAGATGGTTGCTGACCCGTACTTTGAACGTGATTGGCTAGAGCAAACCAACGCGTTCTAATAAAATCTCTAAAGTATTTCACCACGTGCAGAAACGTTAGGAATTCCACTACGTACAAAATTTTATATGTTGCTACATTATTGATTACATTATTGATCGGTGAATGTTTCGACACGTTGATCTGAATTTAAGAGCTCGTAAATCAATTTGATTGAGAAATGATTAGATCTTTATAGAATATGAAATATGATACATGTATGTTTCTCCAATTCATTCATTCAATCGTTCAATTGAGTAGTATAAATATAATTAATAATATGATACATTTAATAATATAATCAATATAAATTGAAGTCTTGAAGAATTTCTAGTATACTCGCATTTCCATATTCATCGTAAAGTATAAATCTAAGAAAATTAATAGTTGTGAAATAACTACCAGTTCGATGTACGCCTTTTGCGAGTTATAAAACTCGATAAAAAAAAAAAAGAAAAAAAAAAGAAAGAAAAATGATCAGTCTCCCGTAACACGGTGTTCGGTAAAATCCTGCAAGAGTATGCAGGAATGAAAATAAGAGATTAAAACGTTCACTTTCTACAGTCCGTAGAATGTGTTTTTAATTTGCAACAGCCTCGCGCGGCTTTGATGATAAATTATTTAATTAGACCGGCAGGAACATCCTCCACCGATCCTTGCTTTCCACGCTCTGAGAATGTTCGGGCTTAATAATCGGCCAGCTTGATTCATTACTCGGTCTTTAACCGTCCGCGGTTTAATTTCGTCTCTCGGATATGGTATATACGCAATTAGTTACGTACAGTAGGAGCTACCAGTTTAATGACGCGCAAATAAAAGTCGTATGATAAACGTGTCGTGACTAAGATATGCAGATTTTATCATTCGATTGCCGCCGTGCTGAATCTCTAATTAGTCTCAGGTGGGGGCTACGTGATTTCTGAAGGCGCCACGCTCATCTCTCTTCCGCCCCTTCGTCTATAAATTTGCCCATTTTTTCTCGCCTGGTCGTTTTTACCGACCGATGATCAAGCTTTATCGCCCGGCATTAAACATCGTGCCGCGTCGCGTTCCCTATGCATAATTCAAAAATGCCCGCCAGAAAAAAAGACCGCGGCCACAGGTACACGACTGAATGAAGCTGCATCTAAATACCTACATCTGTTTCAGCGTCCGACGCGTACGCGGCCGATAAAGCTGACATTCCTCCATTCGTGCAGTGAAATGAAAGCACGTGTAATCGATTAGATCCAAAGGGGGAGAAAGAGAGAGAGAGAGCTATTTTAAACAACTATACTATTACAGTATATATAAGCGTAAAAATTCGTGGCTATCATCATGGCGCGCCAGGTTTTGTGAGCGCCAGGTTACGAAGACTAGACACGAGTGCTAATAGAAGCTAGAAGAACGCCTGATGGAAATTGCCAATTATCGCAACCCATAACTAAGGGCTTCTATCGAGACATAAGGTCTGCACACACGATACGTCCCGAAGGGTCTGGGAGTGCAGGGTCATTACGCAATAATTAGAAATTAAAAATCGAATGCATCGACGCTCCTCCCCCTTCCTCACCCTGCTCTTTTTACACATCTACATCTCTCTATATCGATAGACTTACACACCTATTTCTATCTGCCGACCGACCTTCATCGCGTTATTTATTTCCTGCCATTTTTTTTTCCCCACCTCTGTCCTTTCCTCTCTAGTTTCTCTTTCGCGTTTCTTCGTACGTCCTGCGTCGAACGATCATTTCGTTGCAGTTAAGCGCATCGTCAGCTGGCGAATTGCATCTCTGCGAGGATGGTGCCTCGTGTACGCCATGGGTTAACGAACCTGTCTCCTCCTCTCTCGCCTTCTGTTTCCTTCGCTTCTTCCTACTACCCGTGTTACTTTTTCTTTTCTTTTTCTTCTGTTTTTACAGTCACGTTGCTCCTCTTTGCGTTGCGACGAAAACATCGAAGATGAATGAACGTGGAACTGGCCGGAAACAGAGGCCCCGGCCATTGCAAGTATCGCGAGGCAGATGACCCTGTTCATCGGTCCGCCGTGCACTGTTCATCGCACTTTCATGCAGTTAATCCCCGCTGCAATTAGATTTTGGCTGTTTTTATCCTTGGAAAATTCGCGTTCGCTTCAGATTCTCGAAATCGGAATCGAAAAAGTGCTGGAAATATCGAAACTTTATTTGTTGTTTTCCTTCTGCACATTTCCTGGATGAAAATGAATTCAAAGTGAAGTTGTACGATATTTTTCGTTTCCGAGAAATATTTTTAATTACACACGCGCGTGTCAATAATTTAATCGGTAGCTACTTTCGCTCGCGAGAATATTTCGAATTCTCCTCAAGGAACGGATTTCTTTCCGTATCAAATAATTCTGGTTTAATTACTCGTCTCTTTATCTGTCTATCGCCTTAAAGATACTTTATCTTTATCGTAAGTTTGACAACATCAGTGTCAACAATTTCTACTTGTACCCTTGCACAAATCGATCTATTTCATCTATTCGAAAAAGCAGACTTTGGTCTAAATATTTTCCAATCGTCCAAGGAATATTCAAATGTGCCGAGTGTATGAACGCAAGAGTCTATCGTTTGCACAATTTCTCACAACATGATAGAAAGTTGTTGTATCAGTTACAACGGGCATAAATCGTTGCACGGAGTGATCTATCGCGGGGTAGGCTTGTAAAACGTGAAGAGTAAGTAATGATGTAAATAGTCCGACAATAGTCGTATGCAATTAAGAAGAAGGGGTCGCGAATCCGCAGGTGCATCTGATCGTGGAATTTTCACACGAAGAGAATGAAAGGTAACCCCGCGCTATGAATCTTATCAAGGCAATCGCTATTATTCCGCCATTTCTCCTCGCATTTGCATAAGCTATGAAATAATACGGCACATCCGAGCCTCGTAAAAATTGCAAATTGAAGCTCGTTATTCTCGAAACGTTCCGTTCGGATGCTAGATTTTGTAGATTTCCAATTATCCGAGTCAGCAGGTGTAAACGTGTATTACGAAAATTATTATATTCTATTACGTTGTATCATATATGTTTGAGCTATGCCGCTTGAGAGAAACTGTAAAGATAATGGAGGGAAACGACGTTATGAAAATGATATTCTGAACTAGTCGTGGATTTTTATGTTGGGAATCTTTGGCAATTATCGGATCTTGGATCTTTATTACCTTCTCCGTTTCTGTGAAATGAAGAACGCTATTATTATTTCTTTGAATTTAACAAGTACCTTCTCTGAAAGTCGTGCTACAATCGACGGAACGTAAAAAGTACTTTAAATAATATCAAAACTCACGTTAACCCAACAATTTATCCGTTCGTAATTTCATGGAACAACGAATAATTTGAAATCTAAAAAAAAAATTTCCCTCGGCTACTCTCGGAATCACTCAGTTCGCGCAAGTATCTCGCGAGAAATAAAAAAAAAAAAAAAGAAAGAAATGACGCTTCTCTCAACTCGTCTGGAAAGAAAGTTTCACGCCGAAAGTAACGACGACGAGCGACCGTCAAGAGAGAATAATAATTAAAAAAATTATCTCTGGGCGGCGAACAGGATGGAAGAAGAAAGCACACGTGCACCCGTGAATTCCCAATGACTAATCGCGCACACCTATAAAAGGAGCTCGAGCCACAGGTATATTTATCCGTGGCGTTTCCACGTGGGAAAGAAATCGTTCTTCCTTGGTTCGAGTAACGCCCAAGGAACTGGTTTCCACCGTTCTTCGTCTCCACTTCTTCCACCCTACGCTTCGTCTCTCTCTCTCTCTCTCTCTCTCCACGATTCTCTCGCCTCTCCTCGCTTCGCGTCCTCCTTCTCGCTCGTATCCACGACCACACGGCGTTCGAGAGTTTTACGAGTTTCTAATGAGAAGGGGTTGCAGCACACCGTGTGGAGAACCGCCGCGCGTAATCTTCCTCGCCGTGTGTATACGTCGATCCTTTTACGACACGTATAGGATCGCCAAGCGATCTTCACGGTTTTCTCTCTCTCTCTCTCTCTCTCTCTTCGCTCTACCCCTCTTGCATCGCCTCGATGTAATCGTCTCGAATAGAATCTGCACTAAATTGGACGTCTCAGTTAATTAGTATCGACAAGATTATTGCTCCCCTTCGTCGTCTTATCTTCTCGTCAAGGTTGATTTACATACAGATAGGATTAATTGGATAATTAAAAGGATTCGGATAGTTACATGTCAGAGTCGTAATAAAGAGAACGTAACGACGAGGCAGGGCGTGCAGCGGTTGTTTATTGAATCGTTCGAGTGAAATTGTCGGTGTAACGCGAGTCTTGAATTTTCGAATAAATTTCGTTCGTAACGTTCGTTTTAATTCATGAATGCAGTTTGAAGTTTGATTTGCAATTATTTCATGAAAACATTTAATGAAATGTTAATGGTTATTGGAAGATACTTGGCAATTGGAATAATTAAAAATCTTCTTTTTTTTGTCTAATTTCTTCGTGAATAGAGATGACAAATTCATCGAGTTTATTTCAGTTTTCATTGAAGGAATGAATTGTCATTCGTCGAATGGATTAAAAGTACAATCATGTCACGTAAGTATGAAACAGAACCTTTTCAACACTATCAAGAATCAGATAGGGTCAAATGATACTTAATTGTTCATTCTCTAAACACAATTATTCGTAGCGTCTCGACTTCGTAATCATAAATGTTTTCATCTCGAAAATTATAAATATTCTCACTAGCATTTTAAAGTCTAGCGAATTATTCCTTTAGACGATACATTTCCAGCATTGGAATACCTAATTCGAATTACAATAAATTATTTTCTTTGACAATCATTTTCAAGGAACGATGAAACCTAACTAAGACGCTGATGCCTCCACTGTGTAAAATATCTAATCCGTATAAAACATCGTGTACACGTAACGAAAATAGGTAAAAGTGCTAGCTTAGCACGATCGCTTGTACCACGTTCGAACGTCGCTATCATCGTTCATGCGATGTCTGTACCGTATCGAAGATGATGCAAAAATAACGGAATATCTATCCATCGAGGTAGCAAACGGGAGGAGGCGGCGAAAGAAAACACTTGTCGCCAGCACGACAAATATGTTTCGCGTTGACTGCATAAGATATGAAGAATTTTTTATCCTTCGGCCATCTAGCATAGAACAATGTTTCTTCTGTTTAAATTACGCGGTCGCTCCTCCTTCTCCTCCTCCTCCTCCTCCGTGGGATTGCCCGCGACTTCTAACACACGTTGCCAACGTAAATATTACGAAACGACGCTCTAAACGTTGGCGAACCTGCGGCTCGCCGTGGTGAATTTCAAAAGCGAGCGACGACTGCCTGGCTGACTTTTTCAAAAACATTCCCGACCCGAATATATTAGCCGCGGAATATGTTCGTTTTTTTTACCTCGGCCAGAGCTGCGGCGGGACCACTTCACTCCACGTCATTGTCTGTTTATTCGCGCGGCGTTTCTAAACACAACGTGTGTTCCCTCGGTTTGCTGCGCGTCGTCGATTTCACTGCGGCCGAACACCGTTTACACACGCCCACGTGAACGTGCATACACGAACATCTCCATTCGTTGCGTGCCCGCGCGTCGTTCAATCTATCCGCTCTGCGAAAACCACTATTTCTCCCGCGAACCTACTCATAATGTTTTCAAAGTACCTACGTATTCGCGGAGAGAAAGAGAGAGAAAGGACAAGTCTCGCTCGATGTCTTCGTTTTCTCCAGTGAATTTAAAGGGAACAACGGTGCGCAATTAGCAGCGCAGATATTCGATTCTTTTGCGAATCGCAATATATAATTGGAGAGATTTGAAACTTGATTAATTCGCTACAGTAGAATATATTTTAGATATTTTTCTTTTTATCGTTTTAGTGTTATTGCACTTGCCTCTTATGCCCCATTGGATTTTCTTTCATTTTAGTGTGGTTGCATGGAGCCTATCAAGGATAATATCGTATTTGGTGGATGTATAGATATAATGCTTTATATTGGAAGTATTAAAATACAAAATTGCACAAAGTGCGCGTAATATGAGAAAATATGTAAGTGTCCTCTATATAACAATTTAGCGATTTAGCATAAAACAATTTTTTTTTACCGAGGTTCTACCTTTTAAAATCATATTTTCACTCTGTCATATAAAAATTGGCGATTTATTTCACAGTTTGAATTCGATTTTACAGTTTCTATAAATTTTCCATTCCTCGGAAAGATAAGGATCGATATTCTCAACTCTTATATCAGAATTTAATTAAGAGTGGGATTTCCTTGGAATGTAAGTAACTCTCATACACGAATTGTTGCTTTAAGGTATAAATTATGTAGATAGAGTAAAATTTCATTATGAGTAACTCAAGATCAATTAGCCACGTTGCTCGAGGATTACCTGTATTGCATAAATCGATTTTTATACGTGGCCTCGATCGCGAGATATCATCGGCCATCGGTTCCACTGTTTTTTTCTTTTTTCTTTTTTTTTTTTCTGTCGTACATAATAACTCTTTCGACATCGATTATCTTAATAACACGTTCGAACCGGCAGCTTCTGAATTAAACAATTAACATTCCGACGCTCGTGAGTTGAACGCAGCGATCGCAGATGCAATTTCGTTCACTTACAAAGAATCGATCGGCGATCCCTCGCGAAGAATCTCGCGTCGATCGTGAAAACTAAGCTTGTTGGAAATTGTCGTTATGAAGATAAGATGTTGATTTTATTAAATATCGTATTTTCCACTGTGATTAGACGTAATTAATAGCAATTTATCGTAATTGTATAGGGAGGCGAGTAATTGACGTGATAGGTGAAATGTCGAGCGATTTTGTCGAACGAAGTTAAGGCTAATGGAGATAAGGTTAATTGTATGGTTGGCATTTTTTTTTTCTCCTCTTAGGTGTTAAATTGATGTGCAATTAAATCGACGTTACCTAATGCACGTGATATGCGAACAATGGAAATATTCTGTTTGAAAGAATAGAACATTTACGAAAAAAATGCGACACTATTCGAAAGTTCATTAAATTCATTGATATCTCGTGTAATTATTTGCATGGAAGACGAATTAAATAGTCATTTCAGAATATGTCATTTCAAGAGAATTCCTGATCAATATTCATAGGAATTGAAATAGANTAGAACATTTACGAAAAAAATGCGACACTATTCGAAAGTTCATTAAATTCATTGATATCTCGTGTAATTATTTGCATGGAAGACGAATTAAATAGTCATTTCAGAATATGTCATTTCAAGAGAATTCCTCAATATTCCTCAATATTCATTCCTCAATATTCATAGGAATTGAAATAGGTCTGGAAGAATTACACAAATTATTAGCGACTTAATTCAAAAATTAGAAGGATATAATATACAGCGAAATACAATTTAAAAAAGAGAGAAATATTTTACTAAGTGGTGGCGCGTCCGAGAATGGACAACGCGTATGTAGAAAAATTTAATTTCCTGTGTTACAAGCGGCTTAATTACTTCGGCTTCGTAATATGTTGCATAAAAACGGAAGATTACAATTAATGATAAGGAACGTACGTATCCTATCTTTCTATATTTATCTTCGCGCAGCGTGTTCCTTACGTGTTGTCCTTTACTTCGTGTCATGCATCGTTTAGCAAATTATAACGCAATAAAGATGTAGCGTGCGATACGTAGTAAAGAAGTTATTATTATATAACTGATTACGTATAAATTAGAAAATTATAAAAGAAACACCTCGTACCCCAGGCCTGAAATCTTCTACCTTCTCTATGTGCAAATCCGTTTCTACGTGATTGTATCGTCTGGCATTTGCATTCTATCAAATCATTTGTATTAAGATTACGTTGACGAAATGAGGCAAATTGTTTAGGTAATGGCTGATAATAATAATTAATTTATAAATAATTAATCATATTACATCGCACACGCTTGCAGAGAAATATTGAAATAAAAAACTACTTTGAACTTTTGAACTGTAGAGTGATATCTGTATATTATTTTACACATCACTGTACATGAATCATCTAACAGAATGAACGAATTGTGCACAAATTACACGTATCAACTATTTTAAATGTTGCTAAAATAATGAAATATTAAACTTCGCAATTCGGACAAAGTTTCTAAATTATGCCAGTAAACTACGTTAAACGTCACTGAATGAATTAAACAACAATATAAGCTAGGGATTAAAAAACAATTCTGACTTTTATCTACATTACATTCGTCGCTCTTTTCTCACTTAAGGCTTTCTGTAAAAAATACGATACCGTATATATCAATTTCATTTCGTTAATTTAATTTTCCGATCGATTATATAAATTCCAACGAATACGGAGATCAACGATCGATCGATCAATCATTCAAATCGAGCGAGTTTTCTGCCGAAATTTTTAAACATCGGTTTTTAATGCAGTGATCAAACAGCCGAGCAGAAAGAAGTCGTTGCTAATTCACGAAAACAGCCTAACTGCCGGTTGCCGGTTCTTCCTCCTCCGAGGAGGAGCAACATGATGCAACCTCACCCGGTTGTAGGTTATCAGCGACCCTTTATCCGGACGCGTGCTGTGTAATCATTCGATTAAAATTACACGAACAGCATCGACAGAGCGGCAGATGCCGCTTCGAAAACGAATCGATTTCGAGTACAACACGAACCTGTTACAACTCCGGATCTGTTTGTCTTTTCAGACAGACTCTAGCGCGTGCACACGCCGATCACGCTATAATGATCGATACGATCGATATCGTGCGAACATCTTCGCCGATGGCAATCTTTCGAGACGGATCTTTCCGATACACACGGTGTATCCGGCTCGAACGTATATATTTCCAGTTATATCGTAACGAAGTTTCGTGTATTTTGATTAATGATATTCCTTTAGATTTAGACGAGTGATTATTTATTTAGACAAGTGATTGAGAGAGGAATCGAAATAAATTTATATTATTGTTTGAAAGTATGATATGATTAATACAAGTTTGTGTATATTTTTAGGTATAACAATTAAGGCTTGTTTTAATTCATATAATATCTGTCATCTGTTATCAAGATGACTTGATGAAATCATGCCTGTGTAAAGTAATTTCTATTCACGACGCGAATTTGTGAACTAAGTAACTGAAAATTATTCTAATGGAAATTGAAGAATATTAAGTTATCACTATATAAAAATGGTCTCGTGTAAAAATATTTTTGTGTTCAGGTATTTAGTATTGTATATAAACTTTTACACCTCGATACGCAATACATAACCATGTTTAAAATTCAAGATAGTATATTTCAAATTTATTGAATATTCTAAAGAATTTTTACTAAATTTTTTAAACACTTTAAAAGTATAAATAATATACTAAAAGATTTCTTTTAGAAATTGATTAACAAGTTATTTTAAGGAATTAGTTAATTTATTCTACCAGTGTTAAGCTCAGTTACTTTCAAACTACAATTATCAAATATTTCCCACGCTGTACAATGCGTGCGTAATCACAACGTAACAGAGATCAAAATTACGGAAACAATTATACTTTTACGCGAACGTTTCCATCAAAATCATCACACGATTTCCCACTCATATTCTGTGTGATCACCGAGGCCAGTTAATTACGTACGAAATAGTACGCATTATTAATGAAAAACACATGATAAAACGCACCGGTCTTGAACATTGTAATTTATTAAATTGCGGGGATAATAACACGGTGGATGACGACGGCGTGATTTCGAAAGCGTTCCATTTTACAATATTCTTTGAACAGCCTTCGCTTTTCGAGATATTTACTCAATGTATCTTCGTCGAGAATCTCTCGTTACGCCTACCGGCAACAACCGATCCAGTGATCACACCTAAAATTTAAAAGTTAATGGTCGCCCTGCCACGTTGACAGACTAAAAACGTTTCGCAAACATCCAGTAATCGTACGATTTGAATGTTCTAAAAGGCAATGTAAATATAGAGTGTCCCACGTTTCTTTTTTCTTTTTTTCTACCAAATGGTCCCAGTTCGTTTTGCGAGTGAAAAGAAGAAAGACAGTTAACTTAACTTTTGTGTATTAAGCATATATGTTTATATGAAATTATTTTCTCTTTTCTAGTCATAGAATATACTAGCATCATGAGATAAAAAGACAATTAGGACATCATGTGTTAAAGAAACACTCAGGCGTTCATAATTCTTCTAAATATCGATAAACAGATTCTGTTGAATAAATGCAAAAAGTATTAATTATGACAATTATCTACGTTGCATTTTTCTGTATTCGTATAAAAACTGGCATGATTAACATAGTAAGATAGTTAGGTAACTACAGTGTATTATGTTCACGATGACAAACATTAAATGAGTAATATAGCGAACGATGTTACAATATCTGTGAAGATATCGATATTCCTACGAACGAGATTCAAAGATATAACATAATATTTGACAGAACTTTCGAATTTCGGCGATATATTTTAATTAGAGTTAAAAGTATCTCTTATTTTTAATTTTCGTAAAAACATCAACGCTGTGATAAATGAAATTTAAGTTAAATCAGCGGTTTCATCTGTGAAACGTGCAGGATTGCACCCTTCTCATCGCGGATTGAAAAAATGAAAACTCCGACTCAGCAAATTGAATTCATTACAAAGTTTGATAAAAATATCAAATATGCGACTTTCAATTGGAATATCGAATTATTAATTCGCTCTTTAATTATAGTTTAGATTATATTATATCGCCATTTGCGAATTGCGCGTCTCGCCGATAAATTTCGCGTATCTTCGTACTTCGAAGATATCGTGGAATCTTCGAACGAAAACACCTCCTTACACGTACACACGTACACACGTTTATTTCTATTTCTTCATCGCGATGTATTACACGATGCAACGTCGCTCCAGTATCGAGAATTTTTTATGTCGACTACAAGGTTAATAATTAAGATTATTAAAGGGGGAATTAAGTATTCCTCTCTGATTACGCGCGTCTGCTTAAGATAATCCCGACGAATACTGCTGCTAATCCGATGATCATTTTTGCTCGTGACGCGACACATCGCGAGTATTATTATTCCGTTATCGTAAATATCCCCCCTTTCTATTTCTACGAAGTAATTACGATAAAGTTAATCTCATGCTAGGAAAAATCAGAACTCGATATGTGAGCTACAAGCGCATTAACATACGCGAAGAGATTATCTCAAAACATTCTAATTCTTGCCGCTTTTCCTGCAGCTTTTTTGCTCGAGATTCGAGGAATTCTCATCTTCTAACGAATGAATATGGTAATATCACATTTTATTATGCATTCAAGTGATATTAGCTACAAGTGTATTACAGAGAGCAGAGAGCTAAGAGTTTACTTCTCAGAATTCTAATTGCGATAATGAAAATAATAGTTGTACCATTCGTTAGGAAGAAAAAGTTTAACGACTATGATTTATTCACTTTTTTCTTCTTTCCTTTTCAATTTATGTAGATTCCTTCTTTCTAACTAAAAAATCATTTATATTAGATTAGATGCCACGAAAGATTGAACTCGCGCGTTTCGTTAAAAAATTTCTTAATCACAGTATTCGAGTGAACATCACGGATAATGTTTGGAGTTTACAAGTTCTTTCTTGGAAATTTATTTCTATTTCTTCATCGCGATGTATTACACTTTTATAAATTTCAATTCTATTGTTCAATTCGTCGTCTTGACCTCTGTATCGAAATTCTTGATCAAGATGTAAGGAAAAGAGACAAAAAGAGAGGCTTGATTATACATTTTCAAACTACGTATGCAGAGTCGCTCTCTCTAGTTCATTCTATTAAACTTTTTTCAGAAAATTATCAAATCCGTTCAATTCACTAAAAAAAAATAAATAATGAACAAACTAGACATTATATACTAGACTTATTATATTAATATTTATAAGAAATATTACATAAATATTATATATAAACACTATTATCTCTTTTTACGCAACCTTTAATTTCTCGTTCGTTTAGCTTCTACTCTGTTATTTCGCTGAGGAATCAATTGATTTCGCTCGGGCGCATGTGCGTTAATAAGCGCGTGAAAACTTCCAGATTACTGGACGTGCAAGGCCAACAGTGTCGTTAATTTATCTAACTTCGGGTATGACCGCTCTTCTCTCTGTGTCCTGTTGGCAAATGCACGTAGTTTCGTGAAACTATTTCTCGATATCGGTCCCCAATAAATTCGAGAATCATCTGGAACACGCCAGTGATAAGCAGAATCACCAGCTTGCCGCAGTATCTCATTCGGTGTCGCAACTCTTCTATGCATCGGTTATTTCTATCGTTAGAAACGCTACCTCGTTTATTCGTCGCGGTTAATTTCAATGATTGTGCTGTTGAATGTTATAAAAGAAATGTCTTTTATGAAAGAGTAATTATCAAAGTTTTGTATATTGTGAAATAACTGCATGTTGATAGTGTTCTTTTATTTCTTTACGATTAAATACATACATGCCTCTTGAATATTTAAAAAATATTTAATCGAAGCTTGTACTCAATCTTTTTATTTTTTTTTATTTTATTTTATAATTGTACTTTTCAGATATTTCTTTGTCGATAGAATATTTCTTTTCGGTCATCGAATGACGTACGGAAGATCAACAAATGTGTGATAGATCTACAAAGATATAAATTACAAAACAACGTTTATATAATTTATTTATTTACATTTAACTTCTTAATATTTAGAATTATTCTCTTTGTTGAATTTATTTAAACTTTTCCCGACTCGTTACCATATTGCACCAAAATAATCATACATTACACAATCGATAGGCAGTAACCCTCTCGAATGCTTACTGCAAATTAACCGTCGTACTCGTTGAAAGTTTATTGTATGCTTACTGCATAATTGCATTGGCGAGCAAACCAGTTGCAAACCGCCGTTCACTATCAAAACCTACAATAATCCTTATAAAAGGTTGCGTTCGCTATCAACCCGAGTAACTAGTTTCCTTTCATCTTATCCGTAGCAGTACGTGCAGAAATTTATCGTGAAATTCTAAACCCCGTCCAAAAATGAATAGGAGGAAGTTCGAAGATTAACAAGTTTTTCAACTCGGTAGCCCAGAATCATGATATTAAACTGCATCCTTATTGCGTCTGATAACGGAGATTGGACAACATTGCATATATAATTCCGTCGGTTCTTTCGTGCAGCTACGACCTTGCTATTTAAATTACACAGCAAACAGCCTTGCTGCTGATCAAGCCGTATCGCGATACGGCTTATCATACGGTTTAAATCATATTAAAACCGGCAATTCGTGGACGTCGCTTCGATTAGCCTCGGCCGTTCGTTTCCTTTTAATTGATATCCCTGCCGCGATCGTCCATCGATAAAATCATCATCGAGTATTTCTATTTCGTTTCAACTCTGTCACTCTGTTCACCCGTCGTTCGTAAAACCGGCCGACGATATATTTTTCGTTTACTGAAGTAGAATCTCTCGTGACACGAGAGCACGTTTTAAAATTATCGAGTTCGAAT
>NIPQ01111023.1:0-15514 GCA_002806875.1 Lepidotrigona ventralis hoosana | reverse complement strand
ACGTAACTATAGCAATTGCTATAAAAACTATATCTGTTACAGTGACTGCTATTGCGATTGCTATAGAAAGACTATGATATCAATTATTACAAAGACTACTTTTCAATTTATAATATGTAACTATAGCCATTGCTATAAAAACTATATCTGCTATAGTGACTGCTATTGCGATTGCTATAAAAATATTACAAAGACTATTTTTCAATTTATAATACGTAATTATAGCCATTGCTATATCTGTTACAGTGACTGATAATTGTTATGTATTATTACGGTTACCAGTGTACTATTAGAAAAATAAAATAATTAAGTAAAGAAAAATGAAATGATTAAATTAATTATAGAAAATATAATTGTGTAATAAAATTATAGGTAACATTATAATTATATGTTATACAATTTTAATACGACATGCACATAGTGTGACATAGTGTATAATTACAAATGATAGTTGGAGGAAATTTTAACAATTGGAAAAATTGCTCGGAGAAGATACGAGAAACGTCTAATTATCTTGTTGCAAAGAGTAAAAATCCGGAGTGTAATTGCGAGCATTGTCGATGGAAGGAATGGGATGATTTCATAGCGGAGCGTGATTTATAAACAGGATGCTCGCGACGTTTTTCAGCATCGAAGGAGTGCAAATAATATTTGCTGAAATCACCGTGGAGAGCATTTGTATTCCGCGGATACTTCAAAAGCAATGACGGCGACTGCAAAGAGAAATACACGAGGATTCGCGCTGCATCTCTCCAAGGAGATTTCAGTCTGACGCTCGCAGCACGTTCTCCTGTTACAGAAATTTCTTTCCCGGATTCAATGAAATGAGGGAAGAAAAAGGGGGAATGGGAGGTGACGGGGAGGGGGGCAAAAATGCGGAGAGAGTAAAGACAAGACGTTATCCATTTTACGTTCATGCAAAGTGTGTATTAACACGTTCCTTGTCAGATTTTTTTAAACGATTCCTTCCATGGCTCAAAAATATTTTCTTCTCTCTCTCTCTCTGTGTTTCTTTGAAAGTATCGCGATTGATTGTGAATATTTTATCTCTTTTGCAGAATTTTCCTTTGGCTACATTCTTTCGAAATTAAAGTTGCAAGAAAAAAAGAAATTATAATTTGTAGTATGAGCAGATTTTTTTTTAGAAATTCTCCAATATTTAACACAACATATGANATATATATATATATTGCATTAAACCTAGAACTAGAAATAAGTATCTGTTGCTTCAACGAATCCGAATAAATAATAAGATTAATCACTACTTGCAATTTATTTACGATATGCCACGGTATTCTGACATTTGCAAAATCTGCATGAACTGCTCCCGCTCCATAATATCGAGCTACCGACTTATAACTGGCAAGTAGCCTCCGAATGTTCATGCAAATGTGCACATACTGAATGCACGCGCCAAGTGACCGCATTTATTTGATTTGCAATAAACACGTCAACCGTGACGTGATGCAGGAACACATGGGCTCTCGAAAGAATAACAACGATCTCACGGCACACTGAGTGCATAAAGTCGTGGATCGGCCAACGATCGAACATTCACGGTCTTTTTATCCTGCTAATCTTGCATTCACGATCACCAGAACGAAGCACATTGGCCGTGAATATAAAAATGTTTCTCAATGTTATTATATCGTCAATTGGAGGGTAACGATGTAATACGACGTTCGTTGTTATCGGGGGGAAAATTATGCAAACAGACCGCACGACGGGCGAATTAAGCCGGGGAGAAATTGAAGAAAGAAACGACGTCGCTCGACGGGGCTGAATTATCCCGCGAATAATGGAATTATAATACTAATTACCCGTTGTTCCCTTATTACCCTGTTTTTTCAGTGATATTTTGAAATTATAATCGACTCTCTCCAGTGATGTCAAGCTGGGCAATTGGATTGTAATTTTATTAAAATATTTTTATATTTCCCGCCGGCAGAGATAAGTGATAAAGCTCAACGAAATGAAATCCTGAACTCCGAAATCGAGATAATATAGATTCTCCTGATTTTCAATTAGTTAGCGTTAGAGTCGTAAATTCTTTTATCGTTTTATTTGATCACACTTCATTCTTACTTTTCTAAATTATTTTATCTCATTAAGTTTGAAGAAATCCATTTGTCACTTTCAATTCGACACGAACTCTGAATATTCCGTAAAACAATAGAAATACCGCACAGTGAAAATTCTAATCTCGTTCAAGATGTGTTATTATATGCAATTACTTAATTATGGAAAAAAATTGAGTTTCACATTTTAGAAGGAAAATTCATCGCGGGTTCTCTCGTGCAGATTCACGTTCCTGAAAATGCAGCGGTAGAAAATCGTTTCGCGCACGATATAAAAAGAAAAAAAATATTTAAAATTATTAACATTACAAATATTATTGAAAATATTATCACTGTCCACTGAATATTTCATGTATTCGACGTATTCTACAGATTTTGAAGTATTTCAAAAATATATAAAAAATCTTTAAATTCTTAATAAACTTGTCGGAATTAAAAATTGCTTGTCAAATATTGTAAAATTATTAAATATTATTAAAAAAATATCAAACTTTTGCATGTTTCATAATATTCCGTGTTTTGCACTTTGAAAAAAATGCATAAAAATCCGCAGTCGGCGAACTCGTCGAACACGTTCATACCCAATTATCGCTCGGTTCTTTATCTTATCAGGCGCGCGTCGTTCCCCCGCGACATTGTTATTAATAAATAACGAGTTTCGAGCGAAGTGCAAATTCGAGGAAAAATACGAGGAGAAGCGTCACGCATTTTCATGCAACGGTTTAATAAGCTTGCCACGCCTTTCCTCCTTTTCCTTTTCCTTTTTAATTTCTTAAAATTTAATTCCTAAAAATTGCCACGGCACGAAATACCGAACACAAACATAAATTAAATCGCGCAAACACTCTAGTTGAATTATTCTCGGAAAATTTTAGAGGTATCAAAAAAGATAAATCCAAATTCATCTTATTGTATCGTAAATAAATTCAAATGAACTTCACTTCACTCGTAGGCTCATTGAACTTCATTTTGTTCGTGTTTCAAGATACAAACTAATAAAAACTAACAAAAAAGGTTCAAACTAATGGCCGTCAGTTTTATAGAGCTACTTTTGATCTGTGATCAAATCTATAGATTTGAATTTGAATAATGAATTTGAATAAATGATCAAAGATTCAATAAACATTGCCGATAATTTAACTTATTATAACGTAATATATTGACACATTTAGTGTGCCTGTTGTTAAATTATATTGCAGACTAAAATTCCGTTAGCTCCTAGGTAAAATCAAATTTTGCACAGCAACAGAAAACGATCCTTAATACATCAAAGATGTTGATACATTCAGTTACATTCAGTTTCGATGTTTCATTCGAATTCAATGTGCGAGATCAAAGACGACCAGCGATACGTGTTGAAGTGAGTCCTCGGACTCGCAGATAGAATTGCAGAACGAAAGGACCAGAGGAAGACGTCGAAATCGAGAGAATGTCCTAATCCCCTGTTTCGTCAGGCATTTGCATTTATTTACGAACCACTCGCCTGAACAGCTAAACTTCATTCGAAAACTTGCACTTATTACCCGTCTGAAAATTTCCTAAGTGCATCGAATGGATTCAGCGAGCGTACTTTAAAGGGACTTACCCCCTAATCTACTCACACGTGAAAAAGAGACGCCGGAAGTTTCGTCGCTGCATAATTAATGCATGTCGGTGCCTGGCAACTTCCGTTTTCCACCGACTCTGCTCGATCACCTGTTCGGAATCATCGCGGCAATAAACGAGCGAAACGTTTCTTACATGCATCGAGCAGGGTTCGTTCGAAAGATCCACTTAGAAAACGCCAAAGTTTGGTTATAAAGTTGCAGCGGCCGAATGGAGGAACACGGGACGGGGGAAGGGAGAATTAGGTAAATAAATTTCAGAACGATTCGATGGCGTTCCTAGTCGTTGGTGGATGAAAAAGTGAGAGAAGCGGGAAAAAAAAAAATTGGATCTTTTCAAATGAGCATCGATTGCGTTAATTTAATATTTCGTAATTTTTATCTAGTCTTCGATTTGTTTCTCGAGCTCGACAAGCATAGTTAGCAGAGTCTGCGTGTATGAAATGTCAAAGTGTTTTCTATCGTGTGCCTGTGTATGTATTTTTGAAGAGAAAAAAAATTTGATAATCTTTAATTGCATGACAATTTCCAACAGACTGGATAAATAATGAAATAATGTTATACGTTTGTTATGATATTATACAGCGTCGGGTAAGTGTGTTTTAATAATGAATTATTAAATATTATTACGACAAAATTGGAATTAATATCAATACTTTGGTACATATATTAGCCGTAATATTACATTAATAACTGAGCCCATTACTGGACCATTTTCGACCCACTAATACCTCTACGATAGTAAATATCTTTTCTTTGAACAAATATAATACGTACAAAAGAAGTGTCATCGCTAGGCGCAATTTCTAGCTTCAATTTCATATTTCATAAAACCTCGTTGATTGAAATATAAAACTCAAATAATTAATCAACTGTAACGAATTAAATTTCCATAACATTGTGTTATATTTTGAAACATTTATTTATCCATATGTGTGCCCTATTTAAAATACGCGCGCGTATCAAAGCGATATTTCCTGTACGTGATTGTCGACTTGTTAAAAATTAAATACCATTTTGCCCGTTAACGTAAATTAAATTACAGTATCATAATTTTAAAACGTACACAGGGCAGAAATGAAATCGATGTTCCACGATACCGCGTTTCATTTCGCAAAACACTGCTTAAGAGCACGACTAATTTGTTTTATCGCTGTGTAATAACAAATGTTGCCGACACATTCTGCATCGAGCGTAACACGGCCAAAGTTTATGTAAATATTGTGCATTAACGCTCCCCTCCTCCCCCTCCCCCCATTACACGAATTTGCAATAAACGGAGGATATTAACGAGCGATTGCTCGACACGTTCGAGATTCGAGGCTCGCAATGAAGAATTTAACAGGGTTACATTGATTCGAGACCGACAATTTCATTTCCCTCGTTACTTTCCACTTCGTATCGAAATTAAAAAAGAATAAAATTCAAGAAAAGGCAACAAAGCTTTCTTCACCTCGTGGCAGGGTTTAATCAATGAGAAATCAAGCTCTCCGGACGAGGAAAATTAGATTTGGCTTCCTCTTGCAGATTTTTTTTCTTTATCGATTGTCATAGTTACGTGCCATGGTAATTTTTCAAAAAAAAAAAAAAAATCGAAATTAGATTGTTTAAGTTCTTAATGGATTTCAGATCTGAATCGACGTGGTCGTATTTCTTCTGTTACGTAACAGGAAGCAGGATTTTCTTTCTTCACTTCCATTGAACATTTCAACGTTTCAACTTCTTCAGTTATTCTGCTACACGATCATTCAAATGTGTTTGTACCAACATGTATTATTATTCAATTACTCTACTGTATCTGAGTTACACGATACCTGTAACATATATGTAGCGAGTTTCAAAAAATTCGTAGAAATCGTTCAAATAATCAATTTACAATCTCCGAGCATTTTTTTTTTTTTTTTAAAGCTGTGTTTCTCCTTGTACTTTCCTGACAAATTTTCCAGTCTTGGTCTGCAGGGTGGTTCTACAATTAATTTCTCACTGTTTCTTATTTTCTGGCCGTTCGGAACCGATTTTTCTACGGTACTCGCGCGAAGGATCAGCCATAGGAAAACCTCGAGGAAAACCGCGCTTCGGCAAATTCGGCACTTGCTCGAGAGATTTTATTTTTCTAGCCACGCGCCGGCTATGAAAAATTCGATATATCTCCAGATGGCGGCGAACCGGGAATCAATTGTGCCTGTCACGAAGAACCCCGAACAAATCTGTCGCTTCTCAAAATGTTTTTCTTCCGAACACACCGCCGAGTATGGGAACTTCTGCTATTTTTCACACTAACGCGGCATTTCGCGATACTTTCTGCTCTGTCGTGCTCCGAGCCGCATTGTCACATCGTTTTGTCGTCGTCGTAAATAAAGAGAATAAATATCAGACCGTTGTGTGTGTTTCACGAGTGAGTGCGAGATCGGTAGATCGAGATTCAGAATTTAACGACAGATAGTCGCTTAAACGTTGATTCGAAGCTTGAAATTTTCGAAATTTCACATTCTACACTTTTCTTTTTTTTTTAATCGAATTCAATCCAACAAGCTTGTGATTATTTAACTTCTCTATTTCTTGCCATTAATTTTAATTTCTTCATAATCATGCTGAAAAAATTGCGGATAATCCTCGTACGATGTGAAATCGAACATTCCATTCCGCCGTATTATTATCTTACAACGCTCTTGCATATTTTAAATTCTTTTCAGAAACGGATCTTAGTTTTTGTTGCCATTTGCTCTCAGAATTCCTTTACCATTCAATATTTGTCGCACGTACAACACCATACACGCTGCATTTAACTCTTGTGTGTCGTTGTACATACATTACGCGATTACTCGCAATCGTGTTGTTTCAATTTTCTAGAAAACGGGCGGAGCCAAATGGCACGAAACGAGCCAAGTGTCAAAGGTTAATAAGCGATCGCAGCCGCGGGACAACCACGCAACTATCTATAGCTCGTTAAACGCCGGCTTATCAGCAGCAGCACAGTTGAAAAAGTTACGATTGCAATGGGAGAGACGGTGAGCGTGGCATAACGAAATCACGTCCCACCTCTCTTCGGAGGGGCGCACTCCAAGTTTGCCTTTTTATCGGTTGAACTTTGCCAGATCTTTTCACGTACCGCCAGAAACTTTCAATGATGTGTCCACCTCTCTTTAAAGGTGCTCTGGCTGGTGGTCGAAGGAGAGGGGTTGCCCTAACTTTTTCACCGCGTCAGATCGAGAAGCGGGCGAATTTTTTTCTCCCGAATTATCGGCCAGAACCTTTACAAACATTCTCGGCTCAGTGAATTTGGAATTTTCCGCGTCTTTTCAAAACGTTTGGAACACCACTCTCAGCTCCCAGAATTTTACACGATTTTTAGTAAAACTGATGTGAAATGACGGGCTTCGTTACCAGAGAAATATCACCGTATTTGAGCGAATATTCCTTGTATTTGAATTTTGATGTTAAACAAAATGTAAAAATGGTAACAATTAATTAATTTTTGTGAATCGTAAATAGAGAATTCCCAGTATGTGCAAATACTTTTACAACTTGTAGAAACATGTAGAGACTATTAATTCCATCATTTTTGTGAATCATGAGAAACAGAAGACTTTCTAACAAAAGTTTATATAATAGTACAGATGTTTGTATTATATTGTTTACATTACCTGTGAATGTACGAATTTTTATTCTACTATTGAAATAAAAGCAACAACTGCAAGTAATGAGAAGCCAGATGTTCTTGATATTGCAATAAAAAGTAAGATCAAAGTTAACATTACAAAAATGAAAATTTAACCCAACATGTTCCATCGTACGACGTTCTGGATATTCAATCACGCCGGGGGAGTAAACAAAACTCCATTTAGACTCGGCGAGCACCGTTTGGTTGTTTAAACAATCGTTGCGAACGAACGATAATTATTGGAAATTACTCGATTAAAGAACTGCAATGAAACTGCATTTCCAATTAATCCGCGACCGACGTATTTATTTACTATAGCACGAGTGGCACGACGCGTTATTATCTTCGTTATAAATCGTCTCGCAATCGTTTCGTTGCCTTACATAGAATCTGTAAAACCATTTGAGAAAGGATAAATTGAAAATCAAACGATTTGCAATATCAAAGGGTGATCAATAGCTTTCGGTTGTAAAAGTCGCGAGTCTTAATTTCCGAACGCGAACGAATTTTATCTGAAAAGTCAGCAACTGACTTTACGTGGGAAATTCAGTCGACAAGAAAGAACGATATTTTCTCGCTTAAGGGAAAATCAACTTTTAAAATTTATCGAGCAAAATTGTAATATTTTTGATTCACTATATGTTGAATTAAATTGCCACGTTTTGATTTGATAGATTTTTAATTGACATGCTGTTTGATTATTATTCCGAATCACATATTACATTCTTAATTCAATTCATTTCAGCAGTCTGAACATTTTTAATTGAATTATTTGATTTTACTACTAATTTATTATCAAACTCGTCATTACCAATCACGACAGTCGCGTTTTATTTTTCTACCACAAGTACTTTCAATTACTTTCACTCTATATAAAATGGACATTCTCCATCGACATTCTGTTCCGCCATAGTGTTTTAAATCACTCTTGACTGATCAGTTTCCAACACGTTAAAATATTCATTCCGATCGGACAAGAGTCACGAAAAAGAAAAAAAAAAAAATACGAAATATTCGAAATACGTACGAACACTTTCTTTCGCGGATCGTAGAATTCGAGCCAACGTGCCTTTTATTTATTCGTCTGCCGCGTCATAAAGAGTGCATTTCGTTCGCCTTTACTTTATCATTCTCTTCGGAAGCGACGAGCGCACGCATGGTAAATCTAACGCCGTTCCTTTTTCATCCCCCTCCTCCCCCCCTTCCCCATCCACCAGCAAACAACACGAAGCGGATCTTCCAAAAGCGTGGCTGACGTTTTCCACCCGAACGGCCAGAGTTTTATAGGACGATTCGACTACTCTTGTCGACGAAATCGCAGAGGAGTCAGTTGCAGTTAAGCGTTATCCTTTGTTCGTTTATCCGTTCTTCGCTTTTCGCCCGGGTTTTCATCGCTCTCGCCCCTCTCCATCCTCTCTTCCCGGCCGTCGAGTGGAGTACAAACACTTGGAATTATTTGCATAGTTGGTCGCGGTACACAGAAGCCACGTAACAGAAGAGGCTATCAAAATATTTTGTCGTTTCCCCTCCAGCCTTCCATAAATTCACTTTTTCCCGCAGGCTGAAACCACTTTTTATCATCACGACGAAAAGAATATTTCGTAGATAAATGCGCGTGCAGTTTCAGCAGTGGATCGCTAACGATTGAAATATCCACGAGTTTAATAAAATTCTCGATCTCAATTAATTTTCACCTTCGAGCATGTGATGTCAGTTTATCAAGGCAGACTTTCGGCTCCTTTCGTTTGAAAATGGACGTGCTCGTTTGCTTGAAAATATGACATATAGCTCACAATGTGACAAGAATCATCACATCACACTGCATTTATCCCTGAATGTTTGGAAAAATCTTTGATTTTTTGACGCTTCCAAGCGTCTTAAAATTTCAATTTCTCAATCCTTTTGACACACACACACACACATATTTCCATCTTAATTCTTCAACACCTCTAGTCTATTCGCAGGCTTCCGCGAATCTCAACATCTCGTGCTTTCGATCCAAACACCCGCAAGGCCACAAGTTCGCGAAAATATTTTCGCGAACAGACCATGTTCGCCACTTTGTGCAAGTGCACAAGCGGCTGGATCGCGAACGCGTTTCAATAACTAATTCTCGCACCGAAAATCTCGCGCCATCTCGTTTCAATTAACACGGAGCCGCGGAATTATAAAAATTTATCGTCGCCGCGGTGGAATATCGTTGAACGCAGGAAGCACAGGCGAACAAAATATTTCTATCGCCTTGCTTGGAACAGCGGTTCTTTCGCGGATGTGGAAACGAGTACGGCCACTCTCGCGTTCTCGTTTAAAACACACATAGGCAAAAAGTGGGAAGAGTGGAAAAATGATCGCGTTATCGTGTTGCTATTACAAAAAGCGAGTCCACTAGCGTGGTTGTAACGCGGTACACAATTTGTAAGTGATTGTAGAAAACCTTTACACGATGCTCGTACCAATTAAAATACGACATCGTGTGAAAACGACAGATTTATATACCTGTGCTTCAACTCTTTTTACGAATCTCTTCGTGTTCCGCGGTTAGACAGTGTAGATTCGCCCAAAAATTTCGTCCTGCGTGTGAAATGCATACATCTTCTGATGTTAAACACGCGTTTCTAATTTATCGCTGGTAATTTTCACAGAATATTATAGTATATATTGTCTGCATCACTATTAATATATGTATATGTGTTAATAATGTATGTTGCACATTTTTAACATCAGTGGTGATTCCTGTCTAGAATATTTTAGTATTAATATATTGTAAGAGAATACTCTGTATTTTAATATATTGTATATTTTATGAGAATATATTATATTAATATATATGTATATATTGTCTGCATTACTATTAATATGTATATGTGTTAATAATGTATGTTGCACATTTTTAACATCAGTGGTGATTCCTGTCTAGAATATTTTAGTATTAATATATTGTAAGAGAATACTCTGTATTTTAATATATTGTATATTTTATGAGAATATATTATATTAATATATATGTATATATTGTCTGCATTACTATTAATATGTATATGTGTTAATAATGTATGTTGCACATTTTTAACATCAGTGGTGATTCCTGTCTAGAATATTTTAGTATTAATATATTGTAAGAGAATACTCTGTATTTTAATATATTGTATATTTTATGAGAATATATTATATTAATATATATGTATATATTGTCTGCATTACTATTAATATGTATATGTGTTAATAATGTATGTTGCACATTTTTAACATCAGTGGTGATTCCTGTCTAGAATATTTTAGTATTAATATATTGTAAGAGAATACTCTGTATTTTAATATATTGTATATTTTATGAGAATATATTATATTAATATATATGTATTATTATATTAATATCTAAGAATTAATAATCTGATCACTCTACAGCAACCTTTAACTCTCAAAAACTGAACTAATTGCTTCCACGAATTTATTCATTTATTCATCAAGAAGACGAATAACAAGACGAAATTTCAAAGTGAATTTAAAAAAGAGTGCCTGTAGTACCACCATCATTTCTGCTTTTCAATTTATGGGATCAACCAATTCTGAGGGTGAAAACGTAAATGGCGGCAGAATTGTTCGTACGTTGAAAACTGCAATTTCGTTGTATCCGCTTGGTTAACATTCTGCCGTGTCAAATATTACGTCCCGCATTTCACGATTCGCGGTGTGTTTTAACGCAAGTATAAATAGGTTGGATTAGGAAAAAATGGCCGCGCGTGGGGAAGTAGGTCTGCCACAGTGGATACTGTAGCCAGGTTATAGCCAGCGATAGCAATTCCCCCTGCAAATTGAACCGTGTAACCGTCTTTGAAAATGTTCGGAATTTTCCACACGTCTGGTATTGCGAATTCTTTTATGGAAATTTGTACTCGCCGCGTACAAAAGTAAGCGGAGAGGCTCGCCAATTAGAAGTTACAACGGATATTCGTGGTAATTTCGCGTTTCGTCGTGTCGTCAACCAATTAGAAAATTCTAAGACAGATTAAAGATATTAGCGTCAATATTCAAATATTAATTTTATGTAACATAATAATATCTTTCTTTTATCAAATATTTCAAATAGCGTTCGTTAATCAGTCCACGAAGGAAACAACACGTCAGGCTAAAATTAATCGGACACGCACACGGACTGTACTGAAAAAATAATTTCGCGCTCGCGTTTTCAACATTTCGGAGGCAACCATAACGCTGTGCGAACAACATAATTCTCGTAAATCACATACTGTAACTGCGAGCTACTAGAAACAGCCTGTGAGTGTATGAGAGAATACCTAAAGTTGCTTCTGGAATGTCAACCAAGAGGCTAGAGATAGTATCGAGCACCTCGCAACTAGGTAAAATTTTTTACATAATGAGTAACTTATTATTCTTGGCTCTTCGTACGCTCGCCTGATGGTGCTTTGAGATCAAACAAACGAACACTCGTCGAACTTTGATCAAACTTGTGCTTGTATTCGTATCGTTATGTTTATTGAACAAGCGTTAGTGTAATAAATTGTCAGAACAGAGCGTAACATGTGTGCCTTGAAAATCACATACTCCATCGCATCTAACATACACGTATTTTAGTTCAAAAAAGTGTGGACGATTTTTAATGTAAAGTTAATGTAACACTCATAGGAAATGAAATAAATATACAAATGATATATGAAATATATATTATTTCGTCGTAGAGGAAATGTCGGTCTGACGTTTTTATAGGAAATTCCAGCTTTAGAGGGATGCAAAGCAGAAGCCACACCATCGGATCACTGCACGTGCACACGTGTGAAAATTGAAAAGGAACGAATCTCGTTTCAAACGAATCGCACGTGTCTGATCTTCGAGCTGCTCCTTTGAATCTTCTGGCAAGACAGAGAACACATCGGTTCCGCAGAATTCTAATTTCCAAGATTCGAGTACTGTTCGCGAAAGTTTCGAATCTTGCGAGTGATCTGCTCTTACGCGGACTCATATTTTTGAGGATTTAACGAGTGAACGTTACTTGAAACACTCAGCTAGCTTTGGATATATTTCGAGAAATTTGTGCAATCTGTATTGTATACATATTATATTTTATTTTAATTCATTATATTTATTACTATGCTATATTCTATGTAGAATATTTCTCTATACAGTCTGTGCAACTTGTAATGTTACATTCAATCTACATTATATTTATTTTAATTTTCGAAAGCCTACAAGCATAGTTCTAGTACTTTGAAAGTAGCTTGTACAAAACGAATAAATACAAATTGTCGCAGTGTGCACAAGCATTTTCACTTTCGAGTACACATGATATTCGAAAACCCACAGAACTGAGCCTGAGACGTCGAACATGATTGGGACTCGTGAGTACGTGTTAGATTTCATCCCATTGCTACCTGCGATTTAACTCGTCGTCGTGGCGCAAGAGCGACCAGCAGAAGAGGAACTATGTGTACACATAGTAGTTCTGGCTTCATAAAGCAGCTTTATCTAGATCGCCGGCCGAAGTTACGAGCTGAAAGTACCGGGCTATTAACTCGCAAGCCAGTGTGTGTATGTGTGTGTGAGCAGCGTGTCGACTAGGGGTGAGACTTGACAACCCCCCGAGAGATGTTTATGTCCGTGCCGATCTATTAGGCGGCGATGTGTTCAATGCTAATAATTACAGCACGGTCGACGATAATCGCGTTTCTATTGTGCGTCACGACATATTCTGGATTTATTAATTTCCCGTCGAAACACACTGTGGCACAATACTTTCACGATAACAATGCATCGTTAGAGCGAAGTATTGCGTTGGATAATAAGTTCGTTAGAGCGAAGCATTGGCTTGGATAGTAAGTTCGCTCGCATTTCACAGCTCAACGTGTACACAGTTCGAACAATCTCACGAGAATTAGTTGAAGAATACAAAGATACGAGTAATTTGATTTTTTGACAGAAAGTTGCATCTTGATTTGATGGATTTTGTGTGTGAAAATAATATTTAGATAATTAGAATATACAGAAAATTACCAAGAATGAAAGAATGAAAATAATTATCAAGGATGCAATTACTAAGAACTTAATGTAATGAAGAGGCTATGGACTTTACAGGTATATTAAACATATAAGTATATGTTATTACAAGTATATAATTATGGTTTAATAGCACAGGCAAGAAGATCAAACACAAGCATTCAGAAATATTCAAAATCAGATAGCAATATTCTCAGATTGGCGAAAACAAAACCAATTAAAATGATCATCAAACGATCGACTGAAGATTTTAATTGCGATGATTGTAATACCATCTGACTCGACGATGAAAACGCGTCGAGTCTGGGCTAAGTCGAAATTTAATTATTCTCGAGGAGGAGAAGCTACGAGAGCGTTGAAACTTTTCGCGAAAAATTTATCCGTCCCATCCGCGCGACAGTCCAATATCAACGTCTATGTCTCTCGTTTCAACGAATTCCCAACTGCCATTACGTTCGAACTATCTAGTTATTCAGCGAGTTTACTTTGAACGACTAGACGGAGGACACGCTAATATCGAGCGTATTTGTCTGTTGGGAAATCGATGATGCACCAGGTGTTTGGTGCTGTCTTCTCCGTTTCGAATGGTTAAGACAAGCTACGGCCCGCACGATCGGGATCGAAGGTGAATTCGAAACGACGTGATCGTAATCGCCACGCCGATTGGTTGAACATACGCTCGTGCTGAAATCTTTAAGCCTCATCGCTAGCGCTACCCCCTCCACTGCATCGATCTCCCTCCTCGTCGTGCACAAAAGAGTGGGGGGCCCATGTGGAGAGTTAACGAGCAGAAAGTAGTAACCGCCAGTTAGCCACCTTTGCTTTAAGATATACTCGAGCAGTCACTTCGCTTAAAATCGGCACGATTTTTGTCACCAAAATGTCGCGCATTTATTAAAAATTTGAAAATACATGTTAGATCGTTGCGTCGAAATTTGTATTTCCCGAGCTGTTTTAGAGATGCAAATATATTTGTATTTAATAATTAGTGTCAAATATAATATTAGTAATTACAAGTCAGTATTGCCAGTTTAATATCTTAAGTTTGCATTTACTATATGAAAATTTTGAATCTTTTTCTTTTCGATTAGAATTAATACGAGGATTTTGTCTACGCTTTGTATAAATTTAAATTTCTTTTTATGTAATTTCAATTTATATATTTTAAACTTACTCAAGTGTTTCTCCTTCACGTGTTAATTATATCAGTTTGGAAATGTGACAATAAATCCATACGACAGTCTATATTGGTGAATGAAAATCATCATCGAGGAATTAATTTTATCGATTGCAAGACAAAGTTGCAATAATTATAGGTTGAAAAATATCTTAAGGGAATAGGAATAAAAGGATGGAATTTTAGAAAATAAAATATAAAATAATAGAAAGGTAAAGAAAAATAGAAAAGTAAAGTAGGAATTTCTCGAATAATCTAAAATTTTAAAACTGAAGAATAATAGACTAAAATTTCGAATCTGGTAACAATAATAGAAATAAATATAGACGAAATGTGACTGTAAATCAAAATTGATGGGAATGGTTATAAAACGAAATTAAGATTTATCTACGTCGGAAGAGGAAGTTTCGTGAAGCCTAAGTCGAATCCTAATTCGCGAATAAGCCTTGTCCGCGAAACCGAAGATTTATCACACTATTGAGCGGAGTTGCACAAATTTTAAATTGAGGCTTATTTTACGTAATTCTTCCAATAATTATCAATTTAACGATATTTTCTTAAGCTATTACAAAAATTTATTTTAATTGACAGTATGTTGGAAATACTTATTTGAAATATTATATCATTATATGATATTATTTATTTAAAAATATTTACATATTATTCAGTAATCCATAAGAAAGATTTATTACTTGAAACAGTGCGAATTATTAAATGAAATAATAAATGTCTATGATTTTTTAGAAATAACTGAAATAAGTTTGAAGTAATGTTTCAAATTTAGCTACGAAGCTTGCATCGATCTTTTTTTCAAATATCATTTCTCGTAATCATTAATTCAGAAGAAATATTGCAAAGAAATACATATTTCGACTATTATTCAATAATGTACACTTTTTAGACGAAAAATGAAATAATTTTACGAGATTACTAAAACTAGTGTAATAAATAATCTCCTCGCATTGTTGCATTGTCAAAGGCCATA
>NIPQ01110988.1:0-15118 GCA_002806875.1 Lepidotrigona ventralis hoosana | reverse complement strand
CAAAAAAAAAAAAAAAAAAAAAAAAAAAAGGAAAAATAATATTTAAAAAATCTCATTTCCCGCGGAATGTAATTCTCCGCCCTCCGGAAAAAGAGCCTCGTGCTGTTTCGTCGAAAGGTCTCTTTTGTTCGAATTTCCAATCCCTCCCCCCTTTTTCTTCATCTTCGTTCGATCTCTTTATCGCGTGTAAACATTCGCGTAAATATTTTCGCGTCGGAAGGTACTTTCGACTTTCGTCGCGATGCAGGAACCCTAAAAACGAAACGTCGGAACATCGCCGCGAATATTCAACGAGTTCGCGGATCGGCGCACGATCGATTGAACTCTGCCGCTGACTTCGAAAGGATTTCGATTTCGGGATTTCGTTCGCGCGAAAAAAAATTCGCCGACGATGGAACGCTGAGTGAATGAACAAATCACGGCGAGTTAAACCGCGTATTAAAACGGAATCAACCGCGGACAAAGCGCGCGAGGAAAATTAGCTTCGCAATATACCAGAGGCAGCAGAGGCGACGCCCGCCCGCCCCTTCATTAGCGCATGTAATTTTCCAAACAATATTGGATTCTCGCATCTACCTGTAAACTGATAACAAACGTAATTACACTCGACAGGAATTCCTTTTCCTTTTTCCCGCGTTTGCGCAAACATTTTCGAGGGCGAGTGGGGGGAGGGAGGAGGAGGAGGGTGGGAGGGGGGACGAAGAGAGTCCGAGGGGGATGGATTTCAATCAGCCACTTGCCGATATTTCCAGGATACGCATATATACCTTTAAGCGAATTTAATCGACGGCGCGGCCGGGATATAATTATCGGGGCCGGCAATTAAACGATCGTTAATAAGTCTCGACGCGACCGTTTTCGCCTACGGGGCGAAATAATTATTCGCTTATTCGAACGTGCCCGCAAAAAAAAAGACATCGCGCCGCGTCTNGGGGGGTTTTTTTTTTTCTTTTTTTTCTTTTTTTTTTTTTGTTCCGTCGTTGAAGATTTCGACCGATTTTTCCCCGGGCCCGTTCGCCCGATACGAGCTTTCGATACTCGATGGGGAATCGGTTGAATCCCGCTCGATCAAAGAGTTCTTTGATGGTTTTCTTTTTCCCTTTTGTCGACGTGGGATTTCTCCTTTCGTAGAATTTCGATCACGTTTGCCACGCGTGTGTCGGGAATCTTTTGGTATTCAATTTGCAGTTCGATCGTCGTTCATCGTCGATATTAACTTACGGTGGTTTATTATCAAAATGGTGAAAATCACCAGTCGTAAACTCGTAGCGGTGTATTTCCAGAGATTTGAATGATTCTTACTAAAAATATTCGTCATAAATTTCCTCGTGTTCTTTGCACTTTGTGTTTCTTCAAAATTTTTATAAATATTTATAAATTTGCCGAAAGTTTTAGTGCCAACGACTGTTCCTTCCTTTATCGTCTGATACATTGAAATATATATATATATATATATATATAAAAAGACGGTTAAAACCTGTTCATAAGCGAAGTTTCAAGTAAAAGAGCGTCGTTCCTTCGTACTTTTACCAGGTAGAATCGCGGGAATGAATGTAGAAATGCGGTGCGGCGTGCAGGACAATGCTCTTCCATTGTAATTCCCTTCGTGAGATATTTTCCGTCGCGAAGGAACGAACGTGACAAAAATTACGCCGAGTAAAAGGATCCATTCGTCGGTGTCCATTAATATTGCAGGTGATTTCGCCCGCTCCGAGTATCTCTATTCCCTCCACTCTTCCGGTAAGAAAAACCGGCCTCGCATTTGTCTAATTCCGGTTCTTTCGCGCGCAACTGGACGGCTGAAGTATTTCCCCCTTGCTAATTTCCCTTCGTTATCGTTGCCGGACAGTGAAGTATCTCTTAGTATTCCCTTCATTCCGCTTTCTGGTTAACACGTTCCGTGTTTTATATATATATTAGAATTCTCTCTTCTGTCTGTTTCTTTCTTTCTTTCTTTTTAATAATAATAAAATGATGTAAAAATACTCGAAAATATCGTTTCCTTCTTTGGCCAACATGACAATTAATGCTGCGAAGACCGAGATGACTACTAGCGCCACGTGAGCGTTAACTACGCTGTGCAGAGAATGCACTACCGATCATGAGCATTGGGTTACACACTTGTTGATTACATTTATTGGAAAATTCTAACAGATTATATACAATAAATATAATATTGTTTTATTAGAAGATGGATCCACACTACAAGTAAATAATAGATTTGTGATAAAATAAAAAACACACTGACAAGAATCCAGTTGTTCTATATTAATATTTATCACGTTCCGTTGCCAAACCATTTTTTGCCTTTTGTTGTCGTTCAGGCCATTTGATATTTTGACTAAAGGTTGATATATTATCACATGATCTTTCATTACATCATCAATCGATAAGTAGTTCTCTTGTTTAGAGTAGCTATCACATCGTGTACCATTTGTGGTACACGTGGCGCTGCGATCAGTTCGATTGCAAAAAATAAATATGACTGCGTGTACCACCGGTGGTACACGTGGCACGGAACGTATTAACCAATGATGATCGTTCGGAGATGCGTTTACGATGTTTCGTGTTCAGTCGCGGACGCGTTTACGATGAAAGTAGTCGGTGGATGGGCAGCGGCGGCGGCCGTAAAACGCGTAATAAACGCGTGCTTCGTGCATCCGGCTAATACACTGCGATGGCAACGGGTGCTTAACAGGCACTCGTAAACCTGTATTCGGCGAAATAAATTGAACGGCGCCGTCATACGGCGAAATAACCCGATCCCGTTCAATGCAATAACGTCGAACGTGCACCTGAAACAATACCGAATGAAACGCCGCTGTTCCATCGCTGAGTTCGCGTGTTAAATCCTCCATCGATCGTTTAGGCTTATTCCCAGATCCCTCGATCGATACGATTCGATATTTTTGGGGGGGAATTTCGAGGGACGTTCGATGTTTTTGGTACTGTAACATATCACAATATTTTATCATACTGGCGTTATAATATAATTATAAGCGTTTATTAGCAAGAGAGCAGAGTTTTTTGAACGTTGGTCAATGATTATCATCATGATTGTAATGTCAAAGAAATCAGGGTGTCCTTCACTTTAGAGGTGATACGATCGAACAGCGGACGATTACCAGGAGAATTTTAGAAAAAAAGAAAGAAATTCTCGGGAACGGGGTTTTAAACGAAAAAATTTTACTCTCCTTTATTTCCTTATATCTCTTTCGTACGACGACGAGAAAAGTATGTTAAAGAAAAAGTTTGAAAGCCGTACCATCGATATTCTACACGTAATAATACACAAAATAATAAAGTCAAGTGACTGAAAATACCTGTGGGAGTTGGCCAGAAATCGCGCGATATTTCACTTCGACGCGTGGAATAACGGAGGTAATTTTCAAAGAGGGGGGAGGGGAGGGAGATTTGGCGACGCGTGAACATCGTAACATTTCGCAGACACCTGAAATTTCATTGGTCGGCACGCGTCGTACTTTACGGTATAATTACAAGGAAGGCTCGTAATTACCCGGAAAAATGAAAAATGTCGGCAGGAAATGGCGGCTAATTCGAGGTTAATGGGCGGCGGCGGCAGCGGCGTGCACGTCAGCACCCCGCGTGCCATAATTCCGCGGCAATTCTCGATCCCGTTACCCGTTCGAGAGATTGCCATTTCCACGTGGACTTTCCAATTGAATAATTTTCATCTATCATTTCCGTGTTCCGGCGGCGGGCGAATTTCGCCGGGCAAATCCGACCTTTCCGAGCCGGCGACGGAAATCATTCCGGCCGGCAACTACTGCTGGAACCCGCGTAGATGGGAATTCCGGCCTGTAATTTGCAGCGGCGGACTTTCGATTTTCAGAAGGCATCGCATTGCGAAGGTCGGCTTTTACGGCTGTAATAGGCCGGCGCTTTATGGCGCTAACGTTCGCCCATTGACGATCGTTTGCATCGCAAATACGATGAAATCGCCACGTTCTCCACGGCGGGGCAAGCAAAAGCTCAAGAGAATTCCCTTTCACCGTGTGCCTGCCGTTTACAGTGCACGAAACACTGCACTTCGAATCCCGATTGCGTTTAAATCGTCGTTCGAGAACGGAGTTTTCTGAACGGAATTTTTGCTAACGTTTTCCCTCAAGATTTTACTTCGCGCGAGTGAATTACACGTGTTATTTTATCGTTTCGCTCGTAAAGAAAAATTCAATGGGATACAGAGGGAATTCTCGCGAAATTCGAATAAAATTCGCAGCTTGTAAAGTGAAGCTTATTCGACGATGAATATCGAATGAATGTACAGAGTGGGGAGAAAGAATTAGAAAGCATAGAAAATAGAGACACAATAACCTAATCGTTCGCAGAGAAATTACCAACGACTGAAAGAAAGATCGATCGACGATCGTGGCCGCGTTCGTTGTCCTCTTGACTCTTGAAAGAGGCGGCGGACGTGCAACGAACTCTCATTCAACGTCACTTTAAAGTCACGAGCGGAACGTTGCAAGCTACCAGGGCCAGCGGAAATTACCTAACAGCCCTGTTAAGCGCGTTCGTTCGTGGCTGGAACGCTTCGTGTCGAGACGCTTTGGATTTCCACGATTTCGCGCTTGAAGGAAACGAGATCGATCTTTTTTTTCTCGCGATACACGGATCCGTCCCGTCGAGATTAAAAATTCCATTCTCGTACGGGCCGGATGACTTTTCCTCTCCTTTTTTTTCTCCGCGCGCGCGCGTGTTATTTTTGCGCGGCCAGGGCACGAAATTCAATTTTCTACCCTCTGGCGATGGACGCGTTCTCTTCGCGTCCGGGAGGACCCATTAACAAAGCCGGAGGAACAATGGCTACTAAATAGACGCGTGGAGAGCGTGCTTCCTTTGGGAAAAGGAGACGAGAAGGCAAAGTGGATGCTGAAGGAGCGCGGAGAGTGATATGCGAGAGCAACGAGGGAAACGAATCGATGAGGAAGAGGAGGATCAGCTCTTAGTTAGGAAAGGATCTCGAAGGAAGATTAGCTGAAAGACGGAGATTGACACGTTGACGCTGCAGTTCGTGCTAACTAAATCCTAGTTCATTTCAATATGCAAATTCTTCTAATTCTGATTTTCAACTAATGATTTTCAACTGACTTCAATTTTTTTCCTTATTCACTGGACGAATTTAACGAACTTGACTGTATATTTGGTGCGATCTTGTGCATTTACAAGAGATTTGAAGACACAGAAATGCATGGAAAAGAGTAGAAAATGTCTGAAGCGCGAAACAATTTCCTATCCTAGTTTCCCCTTTTCTAATTCCATTCGTAACTTTGTAATGTGAATTTGCATAAAATTGTCTGGTGATTACACTGCGGTAAAAGGAAGGAAAATTAAATAAAGGATAGAAAATGAGTGAACGGAAAATAAAGGAAAAGCAGAAAATGAATAAATCGAAAAGAAAAGATCAGGTGAAAGGTTAGAAAGATTGGCGGATCTTTTGTTTTGAATTTTCCTCATATCAATAAATACTGATAGATACGAGAAAACGATAGTTGCAACTATGAAGAAAAAAGCAAAACGATGAGATATGTTGCATTATAATAATTAATTAATTACACTCAATACACGACAGAGTGAATCGCATTCTTGACTGTATCTTGGCGAATAAGTGAATTAAAATGCCCGAAAGAGGCGAGATGTGACCTAAACCTCGAAGATAAAACCAAAGGGACGAGGAAGAGAGAAACATCTTTCGGGTATAACGAAGTGACGAAAACAAGTAACTCACCACCGCGAGGAAAAAGGCGGAGCGCAAACACAGAAATCGCAGAGCATAGAGGGAATGAGGAAGCTAAAAAGCATAGAGGAAGGGAGCGAAAAGGGATGAAAACCGAGTAAAACAAAAGAGTGGAGAAAGAACGACGATTGAAACGACGAATGATTCGGGGAACAGACAGAGCAGCGTGAAACAAAGAGAGAGAAAGAGGGAGCCACGTAGACGAGAAGAAAAACGAGTACAAGAGTGGGAGAGAAAAAAGGAGCGGAAACGTCGCGCGGAATAAAAGCGAGAGGGAAAGAGAACAGCTTAACGAAGAAGACGATTCATGGCGGGTGCATTTAAAGCTGGAGATTCGCAGCTGCGTTGTTTCACACGAATTTGTCTCGGCTCGATGTTGAAATTGAACGAAACGGTCGTAAATTGAACGAAAGTTCATCTCGCGCGGTTATTATGTTTGGTAGATAATAACTATGTGGGAAATTGTAACAAGTTCTTGTTGACTTCCTGAATGTTAGATAAGTAATGTTAAATTCAAAGATGCAATTTTTCAAAAGTCAACAGATGATATTAACTTTTTAACAAACAATATGATATTTCAGAAAACGTAAGCAGACGAGATAAAACATTCCGAACGTAAAGAATAAAAGTTCTGGAATTTTTAAAATAGTCATCTAGAAATTTTGAATCGTTAAATTATTCACAGCATCATAAATAATACCTTTGAAAAGATAAGTACGATTCTAAAAATAAATAAAACATGCTAACAAACTATTAGTCTCTGAAATGAGACAATTTCAACCTCCAAAGATGCTCAGAAAAGATAGTTTCACCAAATAAAATTGTTCGTGAAGTACTTCTTGAAACGTTTCTACTCCACCGGCGTTCGATTGTACACTTAAAAAAAAAATAGCTATCTCGTTTTCCAAAGTACGCGCAGATTCGAATGCAACTACTAATGTTTGAATATTTATCGCGCATTAACGCTGGAACGAAGGATTATGTGTGCGCGTTTGTAAAATGAAAGTTTCGGTTTCAGCGATTAATCGTGAACCAGTGGTCGGCCACAGGGCGCAGAACGTGTTAATGCGTTAGAATGAAGATCGAAACGTGCACACGGGCTCTTTCACCCCTTTAGTGGTGCACAGCGCGCGATGACATTTCGTGCAGACCGTTCATAAATCGCCAACGTGCACACGGTTCGCGTACTTACGCGAGAAATTGCGAGAATTAATTATCGTTGATTCACGCGTCGCGATGATTCTTTCTCTTTCCCTCATTTATTACCTCTAATTCGGATTCTTGCCAGCGGAACCAGAATGTAAAAGAATCAGAGAAGTGAAAGAATTGATATCTGAATTTATCAATTTTTTTTACTGGATAAATGGCTATAAAAATTGATTCACGCTTCTTTCCAAGGGGAAACGCATTGATAACAACTTTGCCATCTTTTATACTTATAATCATACAGATAACGCACGGATAAAATATATATGAAATTGTGTGTTTCATATATATGAAATATATATGAAATTGTGTATATATAAATTCTGTTGCATAACTGTTAATAAGGCAGGTGTTGTTATTATTAATGATTAATAATCTGGTGCGAATAAGTTTGGTACAAATGAAATTTTCCAAGTGATGTGATAAAGAAAAATTGACAAGTTATCAATTTACTGATGAAATCTCTATCACACATACACAGTAGTGTATATAGCTAGTATTTGCACTACATTCCATTTTTAATGGTATTAAATTTTTGCAAATCAATTTTAATGTACTTGCATGTCTAATTTAATTAGTACGCAAAGGCTGCAATAAATGCAATGGTGTATTAAAATACCTAGTGTATTAAACGTAGCTATTGTAAGTTAGTTACAGCTCAACTATAAATTCCTTTGAATAAATATCTTTTTCAAAATTAGCGAGAATTCGATTTTTCTCTTCTTTTCGACGAGCAGCCTGGAACAGCGTACAACCGACGCAACAAAAAAAAACGAAAGCGGAAAATAACTTCCACGCCGTCAATTGTTCCTGGATTTTCGATCCCCGCTGGTAATTACTCCCTTAATTAATCACGAGTTTAAATAATAAATTAACCGGTCGTACGTTTGCGAATTAAGCGACCATTGCGGCAAATAAACGCGCTGACAAACGAATTAAATTAATATGTCCCGGCCGGTGTTAATTATTAACACCCATCGATTAGGAGTTTCTGATACTCACGCGGGTAATTCGATATCGCTGGGATTTCAGTTGATTTACGCGACGAGCATGAATAAGTAATAGAAATCTTTGGGATATATGAAAGTATTAATAACTATGCGCGTTGAACCAAAGAGTTCGCGACGAACTTAATTAATCACGTCGTGTTTAAATTAGCATTGACGTTAATTGGAGAGTATACTTTCCCTCGATCGCATTATGTCCGTGTCATGTTCTCTGTTGTCGAATCATCTTTTGTCATTTATTATAAAATGTAAATTTATCCTGTAAATTTGTAATACGCATTCAATTGTCAAAATTATTAGAAATTTCCTTTATTTTATTTTTTTTAAATATTATTCTATCTTATATGATATCTCAAATATTATTACATTTATTTGTATAAGTATAATGTACTAGTATAGTACGATATGACTTAGTATAATTTTAATCCGCTATGTCGATTCTCTTTCTCTCTTGGTTCTATCAACTTTGATTTTCAATCGAATACAATTCCGTTCCAAATTTTGTATTATTTTAGCGTGTCCTGTCCTCAATCGAGCCAATATAATTCTTCCTTTCTTTTTTTTTTCCTTCTTTAATCCGCTACGTTAATTCTTGAAGCGAATAATCAATTCCTCTGCTGTTCGAAATTACACAACAGAATCTCCAATTTTTTTTTACGCGATCAGTATTTCAGAACGTGCGACGCGAGTATTTCTGTCTACGGCCTCGCCTCGTCAGTGCTCCAGTCACGATCGGCGTGTCGATGCAACGAAAGGAGAAGATTTCTCGAAAAGGCCGAAAGGATCAATTCTTCGGTCTCCCGTGAATTCCTGGCGCGACTCGTTTCAGGAAGTTGCAGTAACACGCAAGCAGAATGCGCGTACACACATTTTTGTTTTCGAGAATGTAACGTGAATGCGGCACGATGCATTAGAACCGATTGACGGTTTTCTGTCCTGAATGAATAATCACGTTAACGCGACACGTTCGCTCATCCCCGAGGGGCTGGTCTTCCCTTTCACTCTGCTGCGACTTTTCATTAGCGCAGAGGACACTTGCACTAATCTTGCTCTTTTTACTTATTCTTCGCTGATCTCGTTATCGAATCGATGATGTTAAGTAATATCATGCAACGTGATTCGAGTAGATATTATTTTTCTATCGTGTTGCAAGCGAAGATTGAAAAAGTCAGCGAATTTTTAAATATCAGTGGATCTGGAACTTGTTCGAAAAGTTGCAGATGAAAACGGATAAATAAAATCGAAAGTCTCAGACAGACTGGAACTTGTGGAGTATGGGAAGAAAAATCCTTTTGTCGGAAGAAAGGATAATTCGTTCATCAATGTTAAAAAGGTATGAATAATTCTCGAATGTACAAATGGATTTTTAATTAAATGTTCCGAAAGAAAATTTCATTATACAGATCCTATGATTCTAATTCAAAAATATGACTTTTTTTTCTACGAAAATTAGATATTCCTTTTACACGAAATATACAAGTTCGAGTAGAACATTTTTTTTTTTTTTAATGAAAAGAACTTATTATTAATTTCGACGCCTGGTTGTACGTAGCGTTTCATTTTTAGTAAATTCTTTTCGAATTCTTGTTTCAATGTTACAATATTATTATTACACATTAAAACGTGTTTTATTTTCATCTTTCGTAACATTGATTTCTCTCAATTCCTTATAAATCGACTTGAGATCGAATAATGTTAACAATCAAACTACATGATCAATAAACAGATGATCAGAAAATCATTTTCAAGAAATTTCTCGACAGATTCCTAACCAGCCACGAGACACAGAGAGAGAGAGAGAGAGAGAGAGAGAGAGAAGAAGACAGAGTGAAAGAGAATAAGTGAAAATACAACAATTTCGTGGATAATAGAAGGACATACCTAGCCGGAATCGTTTCATAATGGAATTTGGTAATTCTGAACGGAATGACGAAGGTTTTCAAGGTCAAGAGACGTTTGTTGAAGAGGGACGGGACCGCCTATGAAATTACAGAGCGCGTAGATAGGCGAAAAAGTGGACGGTAGATTGTAATTTAAGTTTAAAAACGCAATAAAACAGCACGGATTTATCGGACATGACGGATTCTATCGGGATGTCTGGATAAATTGAGACACGGAGGAGCGGAGGGGCGATGGGTTTCCAAAGGGTGGCGTCGTTTATTGCTGTCTGTAGACTGTCATTTCCGACGATATTCGTCGCTGATATAGCCGCGGCACAGGCCTGTTATCGACTTTCCAGTACATACCAGACTGTGATTGATCTTGATAGATCTTCCATTTCGCGATATCCATGAATTTCTACGAATTTACACAGGCGTGTGTCATTTGAACACTTGTAACGTGCAGACTCTGCTGATATTTATGCAACTTCACAATTGTACAAACGTAATTAAATACACGAGGGATGAGCAGAAATTTATCTCATGTAAGTATTATTTTAGGTATTTAGAATTTAATACCAAATGAATATATAATAAATTTACACACACACACACTTTTTATAAACTTTAGTAAGTACTAATAAGTACGTAATTGTTTGCATAATATTTTAAAACATTCAAAGGATTGAACACACAGAAGGTTATATTTTTGCATTACTCATGTGCATTGTCTGTATTTTTGCATCTTTAAATTTCCTATAAAATGCATGAAATCTGCAGCCTAATCATACTGCGCGAAATTTGAAATTAATTTGAAAATATGTATAGAAGATACGAGATATTTATTGTATACTCAATAAAAAGAATTAGTACACAGCACGAATAGCCACCTGAAGCATGTAATACGGGTTAGGGATGGTCTCACTGAATATTGAGGCTTATCAATATAATGGAAAATCGATTGTTTAAACAGGTACTTTGTACTATAATGTTATTATAATAATCGAGTTTCATTATAGGGCAAATAAAACTCCAAACTTTTCATACGATGTATATGTAAAATACATATATCTATTCGAAAAAAAAGTTTCTATACGTGTAAATAATTTTATGACTTACTCTATGTGAACTTGTGTTACGTATAAACATATATAATAATAATAACTGAAAAAATAAAACGAAGAAGAATAAAGTTTCTTCACTTCACAAATCTTCGTTTCCGAAAAAGATCGAGAGATGAATTTGAAAATTTATGAAGTATACTTGAATTTCATCAAATTATACTTAAATTAACTAGACGCGACAGAAAAGAATAATTAACAGAAAGTTATACGTGCGAAAATAAGTAAAAAATTGTAGAATAAAATTTTTTTTTTTTGTATATATGTTATATATTTATTTAATTATACAGGTTTTGGAAATTACTCCATTTTACTATATTACGATTAATAAGAACTAAAGAGATTTTAGACACCTGGGATTCCGTACTATAAGGAACTAAGGTTTACCAGGATCCAAGGAACGCTGAATATTTCAGAGATTCCACGTACCTCGAACTCGCAAACCCTCCAAGATCCTCAGGATTTTCGAAAATTTCTAATATCCCTGATACCCATGAGACTTCACGACCTCGGGATTTTCAGGGGCCTATAAATCTTTTAAAGTACCTAATGTTCTTCAAACCCTCGGAAAGGCTGTGAACCACCCTGTACTTCTAATACTTTTGAAACCTTTACATATACCCTCTCTTGAATCATATCATCCATATTTCAACAACCTACATTCGTCAGATTTGCAATATATATTTATTATTCAAATTTACAAATATCCGTACGTAACGAGAAGAAAAGCTTCCTTTGATATCCTTTATCCTTGTAACATGTTAAAGATTTGATTTTTAAATAATATTTCGTCACATCTCGCAAGAAACAACGATGCGTTAAATGCAATATTTTCCAATGCTTGATTTACTACTCGCAAGAATTATTTATTCCTAAGAATTCATTTATCTTATCCAGCAAAATTCTACGATCTTATGAAATATCAACAAGACTGAAATCTCGGGAAAATAGATCTTTTTACCAATGTGCAAAAATGTAAAATATTTTCACTTATCAACATCTCTCCTTCGACTTGACTTCTGAATTTTAATTAGTAAAAAGAAAAGTCAATATTTTATTCTACGATTCTCTTTTCCTTTTTTTTTTCTTTTTTTTCAAATGGAGAAACTTTTCACTTACACGATCTTTCCCGAGCTCTCCCTCGCGATCGATTAACGCGAAAAATCAAACGCGACGGGAGCAAAGTCCGCAGACTCGACGCGAGTCGAGCAGAACGCAATACATATCTCTGGGGATAGATTCGGTCTGTGGGATTGCCAAGTAATTTCAAGTTCGTCCCAGACTGTTCCCCAAGTTCGCAACTGCATTTTAACGAGGCGAGCTTCTATTTAGGCATCCGCGTACTCTAGTGGGTATCGTTGCTCTCGAGCTCGTTGCTAAATGCTTTCATGTTTGTTACGTGTTTCGCTAATTTTCCTTCGGATTCGTGGATATCGTTGCGAACTTCCCGGAAGCTGATTGTACACGGCTGTCGTCCCCGGGGCGTACGCTCAAATCGAATCCTTAGATCGCGGATCGTACGAAACGAATTTTTATGAATATTTCAGTGCAGTTGGATTTCTCTCGAGGATATATTTATCCTATTGATGTTGCTTCGATAGAAGAGGGATCGTACTTTTTCGTTCAATTTCTCATCGCTTTACGAGCGGAGAACTTTTCATTTTATTACTTAACTATCTGAATTTCATCAAGACGGAAGGAAATTTTAACATCCTATCGTCTGATTTTTTTTTTTCTCTTTTAAACAGAGAATTTTTCAACTCAGTTAAAAACATCACTTTTTGCTTCATTTCTAAATTTCATTAGACGAAATTTACTAATTTCTAAAGTAGAGAATTTTGCACTCATTCGTGAAGATTCCTCTTTGTTTGATCCCAAAATTTAATAATTCACTGCATAATTTTCCTTCTTCTTGCACAAGCATTATTCTTATGCTTTTTGCTTGATTTGTTGAATTTAAAAAAAAAAATGGGACACCGAAGTTCGTTGCAGTTTATGTATTACTCCGGAATTACTGGAATGGTCAAAGCTACTAATATATAATTCCCAGATTCGGACGACTTTTCGCAAAACGACACAAGCGAAGACTTGCGTTCTTTATTATATTACAAATTCCCTCGTTTTGCAACTAAATTTCTCCGACACGAAATTTGTACCTTAAAAATGTTCAACAATTTGCCGAGAATCACGATATTTCGTAGAATGATAGATCGTATTATAAAGAGGAAATCGGATGGGCTTACAAACGTTACATTGTCCGGCAAGAGGCCAAGAAATTCCTTGATAAAATTCAAACTTCCACGACATAATGCGTAACCGTCCCGATTCTGCGAGGGTTATTGGCTGCGGGAAATACGATACCGGTGCCAAATGGAGTTCGCGATAAAAATTCGTTTCACCGACTGGGGATAGTATGGCGTAGAAATCGTCAGAGGACACGTTTACATGCCAGAGGCTAGGCAAACGCGAAACACACAATCTTATCGATAGGGTTTCATCTGGCCTCCTCTTCTGCGACTTCATCCTTCAGTTTACGTGCCTGTATACGAAAATCATCTCGCGTATCTCCCGAAAATTATCATCAGGCAAGACCAACAATTTCCCTCAAAACATCAAACAACCAGGGTATAATTCTCTTTTCGTCTGTGGTCACGAGTTTCACGAGTTTTTTTTAGCAAAAATGTATTCATTGTTATTAAAATAACTTGAGAAACTTGCCACCATATACGTCGAAAGAGAAACATGTTACGGTCGAATTTTACGTGCGTACATGACTGTAAAACTAACTAATTTAGCTAAATAATTTATTTACAATTGTTAGAAACTGTTGGTTGTTTGTAACAGAAATTTATCCTAATACCTGATCGAATACATACTTCCACGTATTCCTGTACATAATGTACGTGTTATATAAAATATTTTGATAATTCTATCAACATGTGTAAAATGAAAGACGACTATATTGATAAAATTGGAAGTCAATCTCGAGACCAATCTACAATCTCGAGACCATACTACAAGCATTAATTATTGGTAATAGAGGATAAATATTCATTTGAAACATGTACGACAAGCATCACAGATGGTTCTACCGAAGTATAATGGTTAATTCTAATGTAACACGGTAACAGGATTTATGTTATAATCTGGTATTGCGTACAATTGCATCTTCCAGCATTCAAGGGAAACGAATCTCTTTACACTCCTCCCCCGGGCGTAACATCAAATGGAACAACATTCTCACCCCTCTCAGCCTCGAGCTATAACGCGTTTACGTCAGAAAATACGAACCGATGTAGCAAACGACGATCCTTGGCTGGCGTGCACGTCGTCGTCGGGACGATAAAAAGCGGAGAGGTTGGAACGCGTGTTTCCAGGCGAATATCGAGGCCAGCCAAGCAGATGCACACGAGAGTGAGTGAGAGAGTGAGAGAGATCTACCTTCTGGGCTCGAGTCACGTCGAACGCATCTCGGAAACGGGACAGGGTTGATCCTGCGAAGGGGTTGCTCATGGCAGAATGCCACGAGAAACTAGACGACAAAGCATTGTGCGTGCTCGCGACAAAAGCACCGATGCGCTTCTCACGGTGTGTGTTTTCGATTGCAAATACTCTACATACCCTTTTTACACGTCATTCCATCTGCGAGTGGATTACGTATGGTTATGCTAATGCCACCACGGCGACACGGATGATAGCGTCATCGAGGAGAATCGTATTTAGAAGCAGATGGGATTTTATGAGAGTCACCAGTCGTTTAACATCTCTCGCCAGTCTTTTTTCCAAGTTACAGATTTAGAATCGAGGATAACTAAGAATCGTCGTAAGTTGGGAATTAATTCGAAAGTTTCGTCGGATTTTCAAGTACATTTAATATAAAACGCGTTGCAGTTTATCACAAGAAATAATATATTTTCTTTGAAGATTTTTCAACAGATATGAAAAATTTGAGAGTTGAGAATTATTAAACGTAAGAGCTTGAACAATTATTAAACAATTAAAACGATTTTTCAAGAGTGGTTTAGATCTAGACACTTGATCAAGGATATCTCCACATAAGAATTTGAGGATTGAAAATTAATTCAAGTAAAGCTTGGACAATTGTCAAATAAAAACTTCCCTGAGATACGCGAGGGACTTTACAGT
>NIPQ01110982.1:0-14924 GCA_002806875.1 Lepidotrigona ventralis hoosana | reverse complement strand
TGGAGCTGCGCGTAAACATCGAGAAAACAAATAATCAATTCTTCGGTGACCTGTGTATTATGTTGTTCTAATTTGGAAAAGAAAGAAAGAGTCGCGAGTGAAATGGTCGAATTAGAATATATCGACAAGTAGTTCTATGAAATAATGAATTTTTAATCGTGTGAAGCATAATGAGATTAATGAGTAGTGGCTCTCTCCCCCAGGAGAGGGGTGACAATCGATGCAATCGACGTACGAGTAAATGACGATGGTACGAAATGAAACTCGTACGATTAAAAAAATACGACGATAGAAAATATTTGGAGCGAGAAAAATATTTGGATCTCACGTATGCACATATCTATGTATGTACGTTTAATCAGTCGAGCAGTTTACCGAGTTTTAATTAATAATTTCGCTTTAACGTAAATACGACGATAGAAAATATTTGGAGCGAGAAAAATATTTGGATCTCACGTATGCACATATCTATGTATGTACGTTTAATCAGTCGAGCAGTTTACCGAGTTTTAATTAATAATTTCGCTTTAACGATCCCCTCCGAATGTTTAACAAATAAATTATTTAAATTGCGTTTTCTGCTTTCATTTGTTTACGTTCGATATATACACACACACACACACACACACGCACGTTTACATAGTATTTATTGTCACGGTCGTCGGTTGAAACATTTTTATGAAACGAAAATAGCGAAAATAAAAAATACAACTGCCAGCTACATTTCACCGTCGCTCCATTTCCGGTATCGTCGAACGAGAACGACCCGGTGAAAGATGAATCGAGATTTCATCGAGAAATTTTTTTTCACGTCGCTCTCCTCGCATATTTGTTTTCACGTTCGAATTAACTTCCATCGGCCGCGAAGTTCGACGAAGTTTAGTAATTTTCGTAAGTTCATTCCGTGCCGGAGGCTGTCTCGGAACATTTATGAAAAAAATTTTGATTAGTTTGTACGGTAAGAATGTTCTTAAGGCTTAGCAATTTTAGCGGGGTGAACTTGCGCAATTTTGTCACATCGCGAGGCAACAGCACACTTGCGTTGTAATAAACTTCAATTCCCTTGCTCCTTGCCGTTGAATTCTCAAGCACATTAGTTGTTTCAACAGCGTTCATAAGTATACCGTATGCGTCAGAAAAAAAAAAAAGAAGAAAAAGATAGATCCATCCATTTTTCACGAATTGATATTGCGGGGAAAGAGTTCACTGTTTTGAAAAACATCCGTTTAAACAATGAATTTTCAACTGGTTCTGCTATTTCTGCTTATGGATGATTTCAGTTCTTTTTATAAATCTGTCGCAGAAAAAAATTCAGCCGACACGTTTGAATCAACCATCGCTTTTTATTTTAAAATTTCAATTCTTTCAATGGTCGACTGATTCTTCAAATAATAAATAATTCATTATTATTCAAATAATACATTATTTCTCACCAATTTCCGAAAGAGATGAAGTTATTAATCATTGAATGATAGAGTGACTCTTATTAATATCAATCTAACCCAAATATTCGGACATTAAATATTCAAGCAGCTATAATCTTTCTTACTTTAATATTATTTTCAAAATGAATCGTTCATTTTATTTTAAAATAGCACCACATAATAGATGTGCAAATAAAGATATTTTCTTTCGAATGATATAAACGTTGAAAAAATTGTTTTATGATTGAATCCACGATGGCTTTCGAAAATTAAAGCCTCCCTTCTTCGATGACTCCATTTGACGCACGATTTTTTTTCACAATTTGATTGAACTTTGAATATCGAACAATGAAAATTCAAAGAATATTTTCGTGATCATAAATTGACGAGAAAGAAATCATTCTTCAAATCTATTGTAAATTCTGGCTTGAAAAAAATGTTCCAATGTTTTTATTGTACTATGACAATTTGTATAACTTTCGAGAAGAAAAAAATTATAACAGCTTCGATATTTACTGTCCCAACATCAGTGGGGTGTAACTTAACCGTTTCAATAATTCCAAACTGTCGTTCGTTCCTTTTTCCAAAACTCGGGAATGAAAACTGGCGAGTCGGGACGTTGATCGTGTTTCCTCGTGTGTCAATCTCGGAGGAAACTCGATTCTCTCCCGGCGATATCGAAAGAGATTTAAACGAAAGGAAAATGAGCGTCTCTCTTTGAGATCTCGGTGACTGTTAGCTCGCCAAGCAAGACGCAAAGAACCGCCGCCGTTGAGAACGACATTGATGGGACCTCGAAGCGCGCCTACGCTGGATGAAAGATACACACACGGTCCCCGGAAGCGCGGATGGCATTTATAATTCATATGTACACGTAGCCTACATTTGTGAAGCCACAGGCGTTTCTCGCGCGTCTCTTTCTCTAATTCGTCGGGAGATTTTAACCAGCCGCCGGGACGTCCTCTACTTCCGGACGCGTTCTAAATTATTACCACCCAGTTAGAGTCGCTATCCGCGAAATCGAGTTGCGCCCGTTCGAGCGTGCAGTTCGGCAGAGACAACTTGTACCGTCTCGGTGGTCTTCGCCGAGGAATTTTCTCCTTTTTTCTTTTCCTTTTCTCTTGAAACGTTTCACGCTGTTTTAACGAGGAGTTCTCGAATGGTAACGGGATGCTAACAGGTGACGGGAGGGGATCTTAGTATGCAAAAGTGACGACGACGTTAGCCGATTGAGAAGTTGCGAGACTGACTGGCCGGAACGAGTAAACGGAAGACGCGAATTTCCCTCTCTCTCTCTTCTCGCCTGTGTACGTTCATATTCAAGCGGAACATATTCGAAACGGATGCAGTGCGTTTCTATCGATCGAGGGGGACAAAGAAAAGGAAAGAAAATGGAGAAGAACGGGATATAGGAGAGAAAGGTACGAATTATCGATTCGGTAAAGGTGACATTCGAGATCGCCTTGGTCGGTGAATCAATCACGTCGGATTATACGGTTTTCGATGGAAGGCTGCCGTGACGTTTAAGAAATGAATTGCGGACCGGTCGCCGTCAAAGTGATTTACACGTTGCAAAACATTCGCCGTTTTCCGCGCGACACCGCCGTGATTTACCTCGCGGCGGGATGTGAAATTTGCTCTGCCCGCAAATATAATGGAAAGGATACATTTGTCAACGCGTGGAGAACGTCTTCCCTTTGTTGGCCAAGTTTCACCTCCTCCGTTGGAGAATCGCTTCGTTCGAAAAACGCAACTGCCGAGCACGCGACACGCACGAAACGTTGTATGCGTTTTATGTTATACGTTTTCGCGTACGTTTAGACGTATCAACATTGCTACATTGTACGTCGAGGAATTGTGTACTTCTCGGAGTCGCGCTCCAGTAAAATTTCCATTAACGTGAGAATAAGATCGTAAATCACCTTTGCTGACTCTATATAACTCATTCTCGTCTCGAGTACATCCATCCTCCGCGAATAACCAGCTGTACCACCTTAACGGAGAGTAAAACCCGAGTGTATGATCAACTTGGTGTGGTCAATTTTAGAGTAAACTTGTCGTTTTAACCTTTGAACTGCAACATCGAGTTTACGCTTCAACGATGGGAATTGTGATCTTTGTTTGAAAAGAAGGAAAGACAGCGAATTATAGTTCCATAGAATACGAGTTTGAATTTTTAAATTGAAAATTAACAGACTCTGCGCTTTGCATCTGATACAAATGTTTGCTGAAGGATGAGAAGAAAATCGTAAGGCAACCAATTGTTTGAAGATCCCACCTCATCCGAAATTCAAACTCCATTCTGTTTCGTCAAACTTGTGTCAAGGATATCGTTATAGCGTGGTTGGTTGCGCGTTTCAAATTGATTTCAAAGCAGCGAATAAGACGAGAGCAAAATAATTTGAACTCGCAGACGTCAGAATCGATCAAGCACTTTGAATCGTTTCTTCGTACAAAAACACCATTCTGTTACATCAACTTATATCAGGCACGTTGGATTAAGAGCGTCTCAAACTGAGTTCGAAGCAATAAGAGAATAATTCGTACACGTCAAATCGATCAAATCGATCGACGAAGAAGAAGATTAATTGACACGAGTACATTGAATCGTTTCTTCGTGTCACACCGCGGGCGTTCAGGTGCAATTAATTATACCGCGAGTCGACGAACGAATTCACCGAAACGACAACGCGCAAACCAAGTCAAATACCATGTAAATCTGATGAACCGTCACATTGGAAGCTAATTCCCCACGGTTCCATCAGGCTGAATTATCCGCATACAGCATAAACCGATCTGGCAAATCGTTGCCCCAAGCTTACACGTTGAATTGTGCTTAAATTCGTGCTCTATTCTGCGGGTTTATAGCCAGCTCCTGCGTTAACAATGGCCGGAAGCTGACACACCGTTTTGCACAGCCCTTGCTAACAACCAACCTCTATCCTCGCTTCGTTGATGCTGCGATCGCGCATTGTCATTGTCTCGTGTAATTAAATTATCATTAAACAATCACGTCGAGATTCCATCCCTTCCCCCCTACGTTGTGTATACTTTAATTTCGATTTTTTTGGAGTACTAAATACTTCGAGCGTTTCGATGGAATTAGTATCAAGAAGATAATCAACTCCGAGAGCGCAAAGTCTTTCCCCGAAATACATTGAAGTAGTCTTACTCATATTTTCGAAATCGTAGTTTTGAACCTTTCGTATTGTATTATAGATAGTTAATGGTGTTTGGATTTCAACTCATTTTCATTCTCGTTTATTCGAATGTTTTCCAGAAATTCTTTCGCCGGTGCGTATCGTCGTGAAATTACGCAGATAGCGAGACATATTAGTTTAAAAAAAGGCTTTCAGCCTGTAGTGCAATAGCCGTGCTTAGTTTCTGAGAGCCGTTGTTTCGTTTGATGGGCATTTTGAAAACGGAACATTCCGGAAACAGGCGGAAGCATTTCGCGAAAAGTTACAAGTTGCTTTTGTCCCACCGAAGGGGAATTTCTCCGTGAGACGTCCCGTAATCGAAATTGTTTGCAACGAATGCCGCGACTGGCAAGAGTGACTTCTAATATCTAACGAACGTAACAGCATGTCTAAAATCGAAAGAGAAAAAGAAAAAAAAAATAAAAAAACAGAAAGAAAGAAAATCTCCGTCTCAGATTTTCAGCCGTAGAACGTAACGATCGTTTCAATGAGCGGCGCGATTCGCGTGCATGCCACCGGAATGCTAATCCGGCTGGAAATTTCGAAACAAATGCCCCGTTGAATTTTGCATTGTCTTTCATACGAAGCCGAGCTCCGTTTAGACGAGCATCGCGAATCGCCGATGGTAATGATATTGCTGCTGTCTCGCATCCGCGTCTCTCTGTATTCCGCCTCTTGTTAACGTGCTTCTTGCTGGATCTTCTTCTCTTTCCATCAACTCCCACCTTCTCGGCACGCTGTCTTCTTCGTTTCCACTTTCATGGCCCCTCTTCCTTCCTCGTTAGCGTGGCCGTACCGCTTTCCACGTGCAACACATAACACTTGGAGATAACGAGATTTCCGTACTGTGGCGTGGCGTGGCGTGGCGTGGCCGCCATGAATCAACCGAAGAACTTTTGTTGACTCTACGCAATTCAGGTCGATTCTAAACAAGCTTCTCGGCATGGCTCGGAACGGGTTGGTCGAGAGGCTGGCCTAAACAATAACGCGAGGAATGGTTTATTCGATGGAAATATTTTGTAACGAGGTTCGCTTGTGCGCCTGTTGCCACGGTCAATTTCGCGCCCCCGTGAACAGTGGAAATTCCGATACATGAATTTCGAGTACGAAACCTTGACGGATTAATTGTCTCCCTTATAATTAGGACCAAATTTTACTTTACTTCTTGTAAATGTTCGAGTATTATTTGTTTCAAAAGTCGTGTAACATTTCTTAACACTAAACGTACCAACGTCTGGTCAACTGGTTTAAAAATTTGATTTATGAAAAAGGATGAAAATATATAATTCTTTATCATCGTGTATTGTCTTCTAAAACTTGAATTGACAATTATCTGTATCTCTTTCGCAAAGTGACCTTCATTTCATTTAACCGATCATGATAGAAATAAATAAATATATATATATAAAGTGCCGGTGTAGTTTAGTATTAATTTTTTCCGATTCAAGGTTTCGTTGTTCATCTCGTTTACTCGCCGTATAGTTTCACGATAATAGGAAAATCGCTGGTTAAAAATTGTTCTGGATACGTAGAATTGCGGAACGTCGGATCTTTCTTTCCTCTCTCTTTTTTTCTTTCTTTATGCCGGGTGTCGTTGTTTTCCAGTAAACCGGGACAATATTTGCGCCTGTCGCGGCGGTTTCCCCTGCCCCTTTTCCTGCAGAGGAAACACCTTGAATCCCTCGGCTCTATATTATACACGCTTTTATTGGAGCGTGCACCGTCCGCGAACACGAATGCCAAAGCGTAATCTTCTTACCGGATTTTTCACCATTGTTTTGACAGCGTGAAATTTTAATATCATGTTGCAGCCGCATTGATGAACGACACGCCCGTGTCAAATTTATCGAAAATTTCCTCTTGTTCTTCCCGCGTGTTTTTAGCTTCGTCTCCGTTCGAGCGATTCCTCGCACATTCCTCTTCTACTCGCAAGTAGTGTAAGTTCCGCGAGAGCCATACTTGGCCCCCGAAATCTATCTGTACATTGGCCGGCATTGTTCGTTAAGGAACACGAGAATGGATTCAGCAAACGGTTATAACCAACAATAGATTCATAATGGAGGCAGCTGGAGTCTCTGGGGCGGACGATATTCACAGCGTTCCTCTATCTATGTGTCGTTGGTCGACGCTGCCACACTTCCGGTGCATTTTGGGCACCCTACGGGAACGAATTCGACTGCAGTCGATACGACACATTGTATTTGAATTGGTTCTACATACATATATGCACATTTTTCAACACGGCGCAGGAACGTTGGAATACGAACGACGATACGCAAAATACAAAATGGTACGGTAGTGATTGAAGAATGGAATTAAAACAGGCTGCAGCTAGCAGGAAAGATCTTTTGTTCTCTTAGAACGTGAAGGCTAATATCGATAAATGTGGAGGGAATTATCATCACAGTAATTTATAAATTTTCTTACATTTCGTATGTGTGTTACTACGATTATAATATCTTAAATTAAGCGTCAATGAGCTTCACCATTCCCGGTGAATTCAATTCCGAAAATATCAACTTTCAATCTTTTCCAAGTTGATATTTTCTAAAATATAATTTTTTCTAAAATATATATTTTCTTAATAAATAACATTTCAGTAAATAAAAAATCGTCTTTCCATAAAACTTTACTTTACAGTCCCATTTCAACAGTCTCTCACGCTTCAATTATTATACTGCTTTTCGTATTTGAGAAGTATGTAGAGAATACATACAGCAAATTTTTTTTTCTTTTTTAGTGTGTTGATAAAATTGCATAGAAATCTACAATTTTGTAATTTATATATCGTACGAATGTAATTCTTGAGAAAAATTTCTCCATAAAATTCATCCTTGCGGCCGGTCATTTGCCCTTGCGTTCGTTCGAAATTCCAGATTTCAAATGCACTGCTTTTTAGTCATAATCTCTCCAAATATTCTTGTCCGTCATCTCAAACGCTCCAAGTTGTCAACAGCAGATTCCTGGAACGCAAAGTAGAGTTTTATTTCGCGATAACTCGCGAACTATCGCGACAACAATTTTCGAAAGTTTCAGCCGAACGCTTGATACGCTGCCCTTCCTCTCCGAAGACAAAAATTTATATCGTGCTCACAATGTTCGTTGTTAAATAAGAAATGCCGATTGCCTTCTTTCTGGACAGAACTGAATTACCGGCGGAGTTTGCGAACTCAGCGATCAAACTGTCTGCCGAAGTTTCGCCATCGTCGGCGCATGCTTTGGAAACAGTTTGAGACGCGTGAATGCAATTTAAAATAGAACACCGCGCGCTAAAAAAAAAAATTTACTGAGGAATTTAATTTGTCCAGCGTTGAGCGTTTCTATGCACTTTATAATCATTTTCATCCGCCTTTTCTTTTAACTTTTACGTCGAAACTTTGTTATCCTTCCGCGAAAACGTGCCTCCTGTAAAACACAAACTTACGTATTTCCACGTGTAGCTTTCTTTTTTTTTCTTCTTCTTTTTATGCATCTCGCGTAAATCGTCATTTTTAAACACGTCCGTTTTCCGCTCCTCGTGGAAATACCGTTATTTTCATTCGATATATTTTATTCTACTTTAATAACACAACGTCGTATTATTCCGTAACGTAATTCATTTTATTCGAAGCTCTTCACATTGAATTCTACGTAAATCGTCGCTCGTACATCGAATGCTACGAAATTTCGCTGTTATTTATCGGAAAATGATTTCGTCGTTCGCTTTTACAAAGTACCGGCGAAAAATCCGATACGCGTGCAGGCACATTTTTTTTTCTTTTTTTTTTATTATTGTAACTCGATAAACCAACCGGTACATTTATAATGTACACGTTGGGAAAATCGCATTCTCTTCGATGGTCGACTTCTATGGGACCAAAAAAAAAAGAAAAAAAAAAGAAAAAAGAGAATGATTCTTGATAAAATAACCTACGAATAGATATGTTTTTTTCCCCGAACGTCGATGAAGACATAAAGCTCGAATACGTGACTGTAAGTTAACGCGGTCAGCTGACCATCAATATCCTTTGCGTGAATGGTCCCTCTGCGGACTCGCGCCGACATTATTAGCCATCAACCTACGAAGCATCGCTTTGTGGTTCGTTTTTTCTTTCTCGATAAATAAAGGGCGAACGTTACGCGAAATTACTAACCGCGATTATACACCTCGGCAAAAGATTACGAATTATTTGAAAAGCTCTTCTGTACATTTTCACGGTTTTCTTTTTTTTGGTTTTTGTTCTCGTGCACGTATTATATATCTGATCTGTGTTATTTATTTTATTAGAGAAGTAGCTTTGTCTGCGTGTGTAATTTATTGATGCTAAACGCGATGAATTGAATGAACAGTGAATCAAGTCAGTTTGCATATCTAGTGGATGGATGATTACACTTTCAAAAATAAAAATTGACGCACGTCGATTTATTCTTTTTACTATTGTAAAGATAAAACAATACGGACTATAATTGTAATGTGTGGTATTATTTTCGTATCATTGGATTAATAAACCAGGCTTGGTCGATTTAATTTTGAACTGAGTGCGCGTCAACGTCGGAGTTTTCAACCACGAATGAATTCTACGGTGCGGAATCTGTTTCGCAACGATTGAGAGGAAATAAGAGCAGACGGGGATATCGGATAGAAATAACTGCGTTTTGAATGCGCGACGCGTTCGGCACGAAATTTGTTACGATAAATATCGAGTTATTGCTTTCCCAACTGCCATCGTGTTTTCACAGTGTCCATTTTTGTTTCAAGCAATCAGCCTGATGACGCTCAGCTCACGAACCGAGCTTGTCGCATCTAAAAATCTGTTAAACGCGGGAAAAAAAGCTGTCGTCTCGTTTGAAATTCTCGTTCTCCTTTCCCTCCATCGAGTAGAATTTCAGTCATCTGCCACGTTGAAATTTCAACTGGCTGTCGAAATAGCAGCGTTATCTTGAAACGTTGTCATTAATTGAATTTTACTTGGCGAAAGCGCGACACACACACACTGAAACGTGAAGCTGCAATTTCTTTTATCGTGCAATTCGTAATCATAAGAGTCGATAGTGCTTTCCATAAAAGCGTCCCTCATCGATTTATCAACGGTTCCTGTAAACGTTGTATTTTAATTATTGCTCGACGCTTCGATTAATTCTAAATGTAACGTTCAGTTAACAAATTAATCATCGTTAAAACATTTCGCATTCATTACGCGAAGATTCAATCTTTGATACGTATTTCATTAAAATGGAACCCAGCCCGAGTGCGAATTAATGGGTCATTCTAGGGAATCGACGATGAAACATCTGAATAAGATTTTTATTCGCGATAGCGAATTTCGACGCTTTGACATCGATTTAGAACAACCGTGTATAAATGCTAATTAGAATCGCGATCCATAAATATTCGTTTTCATCGGGGAAGGTAGTCTCTCGCGATTCGAAGTTGACGTAATACAAAAAGAAAAGAATAGTCGTGGTTAATATCTTTCGAAAAAAAAAATTCATTCGCCGATTTTTGCTACTTTCGGAACGCTAGCGCGACGATTTCCCGGACTTTTTCTCGCGAAGCACAAGAAATATTGAATTCGCTTCGTTTCTATCCGCTTCATAATCTCATCGGAAAGTTCATCGGTCCCGTTCTTGCACGGTTCTCATCGATATAAAAAATTTCGCCAGCAGAGGGACTCGTAGGTCCGTCGAATTCGGCTTTCAGGATTAAAATCCACGGCGGGCGATCGAGTCAGACGCACGTATATAGTTAAAAAAAGAAAGAAAAAAAAATTTGTACGTTTTGCGTTTATGCGCGGGATTTTTATGCAATTGACAAGTTTGTTAATTCGCGATTCTCATGAAATAACAATAAATGGAATGAAATAACAATAAATGGAATAACGGAGGAGGAGAGGGGTGTATCGATGAAAATTAATTTCACGAAACGAGCGCGCAATCCCTTTTATTTATCATTTTACGTTCAACGGGCATTTTGACACTTGCGCGTGCTAAAAACACGTTGTTAAATTTCCAATTATCGTGTCTCAATGAAATATATAATTGAAGTCGCTGCGCATGAAATGCTCGATTCCACAAACAGCGAGGAACATCTGTCACGATCCAAACGGGCAAACATACAGTGTCGTGCGACGTTTATTACAGATCAGTTCCGAACTTGAGAAGACGAATTTTACGCGAGATAACTTTTTACACGGACAACTTTTCACGAGGATTCTTGGTATCCAGAGACAAGCGTCGCGCATTTCTTTTTGCTCCATTTTGCTTCGTTACAACTGGGGATTTTGTTAAGAATTCCCCTCGTTTTCTTTCAACAAATTATGTCACAAATAGCATATATGGGCATAGGTAATATCGCGAATTAAATAAAATTGAAGATGCTTATTTCTCTCCTCGTTCCCCTTGTTGAAATTCTCGATTAAATAAGGGAATCGGGACTTGTTTCGTTTAGACTGTGCAAACATTCGAACGCAACGTTCGATTCGCAAGAACGATAACATTCTTTTGTGTAAACGAGAAAATCGAAACGTAATCACTGCAACGCGATACTCGTCACGATTATTCATTATTATTTATATTCCTTGTTATTATTATTTGCTATTAACTATTATTATTATTGATATGGCAATTATTTATTAATCTGAATAAGCCGTGGGTTTGAACGGATATCGATTTATTTTGTCTTTGCTTTATTTGATCTGCTGAACAGCCTTCTACCGCAAAATTACGCAACATGGCAGCCGGAAGCTTGAAAATTTCACAGCGGTTAAATCTCTGCAGGAGGCAGATATTTCGAAATCCCCACAATCGATCCCCACATCTTCTGGAAGATCTGCCTTTGAAAAAAAACACTTTCATCGATCGCTTCCTGGCCATTTGCTCGTTAACTCGTGCAATGCCGCGTGAATTCTTCCCACACGGTTTTTCCTTGTATCTTTTCGCGGTTATTGATATTCTCAGCGAAATCAGGCGTACGACACAACGTAGCTTATTAACGACGTGTTATCATAACAGTTCGAGACCGTTTGTTTCGAGCACGAGTTGGCGAATTTCACGCCAAACGCGGACGAGTGAAACCAGACGCTGTTTCGGTCACGGAATCGATTGTTGCTAATTACCGATCCAATTACCGATCCAAGATATCACTAATCGTAGCTGGATATTGCTCAAATACGAAGCTCAAGAGTATGGAGCGAATTTTACCCGTTGTTGCAAGTTCAACGTGAGTTGCAATATTCGGTCTGGCCCGGTGAAAAATTGTTATTGACACGATAATGATATTTCCAATTACGTTGGAAACGAAAATTAACGATATCATCCGAAGGAGGATCGTGTAACGGAACGCTGTTAAAATTACGGCGATGGAAACTGTGGCAAATAACGTTTTATCGATTGTTCATTGTTTGTTGAATGCATCGTTGTATTTTACAACGTCGTTGATTAATCGCATTTCCGTTGCGGCGAGGCAACACGAGGGATTAGCGATCCATAGGCTTGTAAAAGTGATCAATCTGTTTAAATACCGCGTCGATTGAGCGCACTCGTTGGCAGTAGTTCGAGGCTTGCAGCTGCAGTGCCTCGAGTCAACTTGAAGTGCACTTTCACAGTCGGCTGAAATGCTGGAGATGTAAAGCGTTCGAGAATAATTGTCGCCGGAAGAAGGCGGCCTCCTGTATCTGTGTGGAATTGAATCCGCGATATTGGGTGGCGAGTCGGATTCTTTGCTTCGTTAAATCACCACAGAGCTACGAATCAGAATGGTATGCAAATTACGAACGAGACAAAAAAAGAAAAGAAGAAGTCAAGCCGAGCTCTTGTTATCCGCTTACTTAGCTTCTTGGTGGACATCTGACTCGAAACTTCGAGATTCAGATCTGTTTAATTACTTTTTCTCTCTTTTTGTAGAAAGAAAGATAAACAATGAAAAACAACAAAAAAACAAAAAAAAAAAATGTTTCCGAGGAATTCGTGATTTATCAAGACGCCGAGAAATTTTCCAATTTAACGCCGGCGAACTTCTCGCAAAAGAGAGAGCGATTTGAAATTGTAGAATTCGCCGGAGCTTGTAAGTTCGTCAACAAATCGTTGCCCCGTAGATTCGATATTCTGAATTCTCATTCACCGTTCACGAGCGACAACTTTTCTCGACTGTTCGAACGCAACTGTTCTTACGTGTTGCCACGTGAAATGCAATACACGTTTCACGTGGAACAGTGGAGGAGAGCACTCTCACGAATTCTCTCGCAAACAACGCGAATAACGGATCAATCATCGGTACTTAGTTTGCCAGCGTTCTCTCAGATCCGAACGGAGAGTTGCGAAAGTGTCGCAATCCCTTCGTATCCCTGTGCTCGTAAACACTGTCAACAACCCTTTCGATGTTTTCCGCGCGAACGTCGCGAAAAGAAAAAGAACTGGGGAATCAGTTCGCTGCTGCTGCTGCTGCTGCTGCTCGGAGAATCGAATATTTATCGATAAATAGGGCCCGCTGATGCGGAAGATGAAAGTGTCAGCGAAACTGTTTACGCGGGAACGTTGTAAAAAAAACGCTGGTACAGGGAGGGACGAGCCACGGCGTGGCTCGTGATATCGATTTATAGATAAAGCGCGAAAAACGGGGACACGCGGTTTATATTCGGTGCGAAGATAAAGCCCTTCGTCGGAATTCGCGGCGAAATCGACGTCGAAACAGTCGCGAGATTGTACGCGAGATCGTACTTGCGGTTTAACCACGCGAGCCGACTTTACGAGCTTCCATTTTGTCAGGCATCTCGCGGGACTTTGCCATTTTTACATGTCACCAGTGAAACTATACGTTTGTCTCGCTTCTCTCTCTCGTTCCCTCCCCGAGAATATTAATCCAGATAATAACGGTGGATATTATCGAAACGTGGGTCTATTTTCGCTTCGTTTGACCACAAATTCGCGACAAATTAATGCCATCGGTGTTCGGAGCGGGATAATTTTTCAACTTTATCGACGAACTTCGTGTCCGCGAGTTTCTTGGGGATAACGTGTTCCTGTCGTCTGACATCTCGCTTCAATTTTCGACGTCTTCGCCGGATGATTAGATTCTCATCCAGCTGGCGTTTTTCTAAACGAAACTTGACGATTTACACGAGACGAAGTCGTTAGAGGCATTGTATCGTAACACAACGATGTATCTTTCGATGTATCTCAAATGGTAGTAATCCGTCGGTATCGATTCGTTTCATATCTTCTCGAATCATTTACGCATTAATCCAACTCGGTCGGATTTGTTTGCCCGCTTCGATTGTTTCGTTCGTCATGGTGATAAATTGGAATTGTTAGAAACACGGTGATCTCCGTACCGCGATAAAAAAGTGAGCTGTTCTGGCATTAACGGATTAACGAACGTCCCGGATAAAACGATTGCTCTTTCTCTCTCTCTCTCTCTCTCTCTCTCGAGAAACGATAATTCAAACGTTTCTAACGTTGCAACACGTGTCGCCCAGAGCAGCTTACATTTCTTTCTTTTCATTTCATTTTCGCTTTGGTTTTGTCACTATACGTATTTGTAGCGTCGAAGCTCGCTTTACGAAACAATTATCGAGTAAGCCGACGTCACGTCGAAGAAAAAGCTTGGCGCCTCGTGAACGTAGATGACGATACGCGAACATTCGAGTAGGAAAGTAGCGAACATTCGAGGAAGGCTTGTTCAAACAGTCGTGATCCCGGATTTTCAAGTTGTCGTAGCCGAGAGAGTTCTGAGAGAACGAGAGTTTCGTAGTGCGCAGCCGAAACGTACCATGTCGTTGCTTCCCCTCGCATGGACAATGATAATTTAAACGGTCGTGCACGAAACAACGCGAAAGTCGACGACGAACTCGAGCTGGCTCGATATTCGCATCATGGTTGTGCTGGTTTTTTCTAAGTAAATAATACGAAATTATTGAACAATGTCTTGATTATTTTGATCGTTTCTTACTATTTTTTGCCATTTTTCTAGTAGCTTCGTAATTCCGTGCTCAAAATAATTTTGGTCTTCTGTGACAAAACACTGACTCAGTTTGATATAGTTATCAAAATCAGATTTCTTTTCTCTCAAAGAATTCTGAACAGAGCGAAACGAGTGAAAGTTTGATGGTGCAAATGGTATATCTTCGAATTAATCGTTTCATTCGTTTGGAAGCAGTTCAAAAAACAGAATGCTTCCAATCTCACCAAATTGACAACACAACCTTCCTTTTCATCGTCAGTTGTCATACGTTTCAAAAATGGATCGTTTTCCTCACGTTTCAAAAGTGAATCGCGTATGGTAATGCGTTTAACCAGATGAACTTCTTCAAGTTGTTGTGGTACC